>JBBDGP010001302.1:0-107500 GCA_037952835.1 Lithobates septentrionalis | reverse complement strand
GAGCTTCTCATATATTTTATTGCCGTAAAATACACTTATAAACTTGTATAATAATTAATTGAAGGGATGAAAGTAATAAATAACTTGTCCTTCCGTAGAAGAACTTTCCGTGAAGTTGTTTTCTTGAATTAATATTTCTGATGTTCTATTTCTTTAGGCATTGAATACATTGTCTGGAAAAGTTCACGGACCTGTAATGCTGATCCCTTGATGCTTCTGTTTGATGGGCATGTCCCTTCTTCATGTGAGCAGCTGTGTGTTACAAAGGGTCTCCTGTGATCCGGGGTCAGGGAGGCATGTGCAGTACAAGCGTGCAATAGGCTTCTGTGACACTTCATGGACTCCTAGAATAGCAGCTGGTGTCCCTTAGGTCTACTGTACATGGAAGCCTGAGAGCTGGCTGTCCATCACTGAGATGGGTCCACTTTGATATCATTTAACAATGCATTGTCCACTTCTAGATAGAGACTCCTTCTAAATGAAAGGGACAGTCATCCAAAAAAAGTTACAGGTAGTGAGATACCCCCTGGATTCTTCTCTTTAACCATTTAAAAAACCGGGCACTTTCACCCCCTTCCTGCCCAGGCCAATTTTCAGCTTTCAGCGCTGTCGCACTTTGAATGACAATTGCGCGGTCATGCAACACTGTAATAAATTCAAGGGAAGGGAAATGGCACTGTTCTATGCGACCAAACTATAATGCCCCGTACACACGGTCGGACATTGATCGGACATTCCGACAACAAAATCCTAGGATTTTTTCCTATGGATGTTGGCTCAAACTTGTCTTGCATACACACGGTCACACAAAGTTGAACGCGGTGACATAAAACACGTACGTCGGGACTATAAACGGGGCAGAAGCCAATAGCTTTCATCTCTTAATTTATTCTGAGCATGCGTGGCTCTTTGTCTGTCGGATTTGTGTACACACGATCAGAATTTCCGACAACGGATTTTGTTGTCGGAAAATTTTATAGCCTGCTCTCAAACTTTGTGTGTCGGAAATTCCGTTGGAAAATGTGTGATGGAGCCTACACACGGTCGGAATTTCCGACAACAAGGTCCTATCACACATTTTGCATCGGATAATCCGACCGTGTGTACAGGGCATAATGGATGTAAGACTCACATGAGTGATTAAATATGGGGTGGTAAAAGTTTGAATGTGATACAGGGGAAAAACTTCCCAAACACAGGTGAGGTGCTGTGTAGACCAAATGTGAAAAGCCGTGTGAAGGCTAATGTGGTAAGTCCAGCAAAAAACAGTAAAAAAATTATATAATATAATATAAAAAATATATTATATATATATATATCTGATAATGAAATATAAAACCCAATTAATGTGCAAAAAACATATTAAAATGCAAAAGACATATTAATATAATCAAGAAGTCCAATAAATGTGCAATAAGCATAAGTTAATGGCCATGTATCAAAATTTAAAAATAAAAATAGATAAAAATAAAAAAATTACCAAAGTGACTGGTGCAAACTCAAAAAGTATAATGAAAAATATTAATGGTGACAGTCTGTTTAGGATTCCAGTGGCAGAAATATATAGGTGACTTTCCGTGCTCCCCTCTCGTATTTGCACTCACCGGAAGGCCTTACCCCTGCAGGGGGTATCCAAACATAAACTTTATTATTTTGTTCACACAAATAGGGCTTTCTTTTGGTGGTATTTAATCACCACAGTTTTTTTTTTTTGCAGAATAAATGAAAATTTTGAAATAAAACACGTTTTTCTTTGTTTCTGTTATAAATTTTCGTAAATAAAGAATCTTTCTTCATAAATGTAGGTCAAAATGTATTCTGCCACACTTCTTTGGTGAAAATAACCCAAATCGGTGTATATTTGTAGGACAGTTATAGAGTCCACAAACTATGATATTTATCTGAAAATTAATCAATCCCGATGTTCTGACTTCCTCATTTCTAGAGGCCCAAAAATGCCAGGACAGTACAGATAATCCCCCAAATGACCCCTTTTTGGAAAGTAGACAATCCAAGGTATTTATTAGGAGGCATGGCGAGTTTTTTGAAGTTGTCATTTTTTGTCATAGGTTTTTAGAAAATAAAAGAAATTGCAGTCACCAGTGCAGTACAGCGTCATCATATAATGGGTGTGGCGATGAGCAGGGACACTGACTGGTGACAGTATGGGAAAAAAAAATATATATATATATATATATATATAATATATATATAATATAATATATTATATATATATATTTTATTTTTTTTTTCACTTTTTTTTTTTACACACGTTGACCAGAGCAATATAATGTTACCATAGTAACATTGTACTACTCTGGGGAAGTGATCAGTATTTTTTTTTTTCTTTTACACATTTTTTTGCAAATAGCAGTGTATTACAATGCTATAAGCATGCATTTTACTGAATGAAATTGATCCATACAACTGTCATGTGACCTGCTGTGATTGGTTACAGCGGTCACATGGTACTGGCAGCAGGCCGGTACAGTGATCAGTCATCGGCTCTGTCCGGTGGACGCAGCCTGGCAGCAGGCCGGTACAGTGATCAGTCATCGGCTCTGTCCGGTGGACGCAGCCTGGCAGCAGGCCGGTACAGTGATCAGTCATCGGCTCTGTCCGGTGGACGCAGCCAATGACAGATCGCACTGCTGCGCAATGCAGGAGGACGTCATATGACATCTGCCCGGATCGATGAGAGATTCACAGTGGCATCATTATGCAACAGGCCAGGTAGGAACCGGTTAAATGGACCTTTTGAAGACTTCACATGTCTGCATAAATAAATGAATTGCTAAAATGTTACAATATAGAGCAACAGTATAAAACAAAACAAAAAAAAACATTTAGGTAAAATGTACTGAAGTCAATGGAACCGATGGTCTCTCTGCAAAGGTCTGACATGCCCCTGCTGAGTCATGGCTAGAGCTTTCCAATTGACAGGGAGCATGAGGTTTGGGAAGAGTTATAGGTCTTACTAAGCAGGAAACATGTGGGACCTTTGCAGAGAGACTACTGCTTCCGTACAGAGAGGATAAATCCTTCTCTGCAGCATGCTGGCAAGGAACAGGCTTTTCTACTATGTGACTGCTATCTATAAATAGCAAACTGTGGGGTTTGATTTACTAAAATTGGAGAGTGCAAAGTCTGATGCAGCTGTGCATGGTAGCCAATCAGCTTTTAAATTCAGCTTGTTCAATTAAGCTTTGGCCAAAAAAAAAAAAAAAAAAACTAGAAGCTGATTGGTTTCTATGCAGAACTGCACCAGATTGTGCACCCAATAGTTTTAGTAAACCAAAGCCAGTATCTCTTTGGACTTAAGTTTTTATTCGACTGAAATATCTAGCTGTTTTTAATACAAAGTTCAGATGGGTTTAAAGTGGCGTTCCGGCCGAAATTATACTTTTTAAATAAAAATACCCCTATAATACACAAGCTTAATGTATTCTAGTAAAGTTAGTCTGTAAACTAAGGTCTGTTTTGTTAGTTTATAGCAGTAGTTTGTTATTTTATAAACTTACAGCAGGCCGTGGCCATCTTAAGTGTGGGCATCTGAAACCAGACTGTATTTCTTCCTGGATCTCATCCTTGCAGATCTCGCACATGCTCAGTGCAGCACAAGCAGTGTAATAGGTTTCAGGTCAGGTTTCCATAGCAACGGCAGTGTCAGAGGAAGTTGCCGCCCCTTCCCAGAAGGCATTGCAAACAGGAAATGATGCGATGGGCCACGGCCACGGAGGAGGAAGTGAAAAATGAATACAGCAAATATACAGTAGGTGCTGAGAAAAAAAATAAAAAAATATCCAATTTGTTTACAGTGCACAGTTTAGTGAGGGATGCTAAACAGTTGTAAAAGTGGGTGGAACTCCACTTTAAGTGTACAATGTGCTCTAGACACTTGCCGACCACCCTATATCAGATATACTGCTACAGGGCGGTGCGCAGGATCCCATATATATATATGTGATCCTGCACTTCCGGGGGGCGGGCGAACTATGATTATACAGCAGGACTCGATGTCCACCGGCACCCGCCGATGATTTGGTACAGAGGCAGAATGGCAGCCTACCTATATAAACAGGACAGATTGCTGTTCTGTCAGTAGGAAGGCATGGATCCTGTGTTCCTGTGAAGCAGGGACAAGGATCCATGTATTCCCCTAGTAAAAGCACCTCCCACACTGTACAAAAACATTGGTTGGGCAAACATTTAACCCTTTGATCGCCCCCCGATGTCTAACCCCTTCCCAGCATGTGTCATTAGTACAGTGACAGTGCATATTTTTTAGCACTGATCACTGTATTAGTGTCACTGGTTTCCAAAAAGTGTCAAAAGTGTCAGTTAGTGTCCAATTTGTCCACCGCAATATTGCAGTCCTGCTATGTCTATGATCTCCACCATTACTAGTAAAAAAAAATAATAATAACAATTCCATAAATACAGTAAATACTATAGTTTGTAAACACTATAACTTTTGTGCAAACCAACCAATATACGCTTACTGGGTTTTTTTTGTTTTACTAAAAATATGTGACAGAATACATATTGGCCTAAATTGATAAAGAAATTTATTTTTTTACATTTTTTATTGGATATGTTTTAAAGGCAGAAAGTAAAAAATATTGCTTTTTTTTCGAAATTGTCGCTCTTTTTTTGTTTATAGACAAAAATTAAAAACGCAGAGGTGATCAAATACCAGCAAAAGAAAGCTCTATTTGTGGGGAAAAAAGGACATAAATTGTATTTGGGTACGGTGTTGCCCGACTGCGCAATTGTCAGTTAAAATAACGCAGTGCCGTATCACAAAAAATAGCCTGGTCATGAAGGGAGGGTAAATCTTCCAGAGATCAAGTGGTTAAATGACTCCTGAGGGTTACAGAAGCCACTTTTCAACTATCCTGGACTTGTTACTCTGCCACATCACTGCCCCTTATTAACCACAGAAAAAAGACAGTGTAAATAAATAGAAAATGTAAAAAATATTTAAATGACAGTACAAAGAAAGCAATAAACAACACAAAAATAGGGGAAAAACACAAATGCAAAAATCACTGCATTAAATAAACAAAACTGCCCTAAATATACTGCTCATAATATTTTATATTTTTTGACAGAAAAAAAACAATGAAAATAAAAATAAAAGATATTTAAATACATAAATGACAGTACATAGAAAGCAATAAACAGCACAATAATGGGGAGAAAACAAATATAAAAACCACTGCGTGAAATAAACTAAACTACCCTAAATATACCGTACTTCCCAAAAACAAATACATGGAAAAAACTAAATATTTTTTCAAGCAAATTTCGCCTGACCAGCTCAAAGACTGAAACTGAGTCTTCCCATTTTCTAGACTTCGATATTGGTAATTTCATGGCAAAATCAGGTTCCTTGAAATTATTCTGTTCATTCCTAGTCTACAGCTAAGCTGATAATTGCTGCATCAGCTCAGGGAAGGTGACAGTGGGTGAAACCCAAAAAACAAATGCTCAGGATAAGGATCACCTGTTATCCTTAAAACCAATAGCTTTTTTTTTTTTAAAACAAAAACGTAGTGAATAACAAATAAAAAAGCAAAAACAAAAAAATAACCTTTTCATTATGATGTTGTTTTGTCATTTTAAAAGGCTCTTTGTGCTGGTTCAAACTATTGTACAATTACCTTTTTTTCTTTGTACTAAAGTAGAACTGTCATTATATATATTGTCTTAAAAGTATATTTTCTTGCTTAAATGTAAACAAACTGTAGTTTACAAATCTGTTTTTGAGAACTAATCTTAAGAAAAACATTTTAAAGGTTATTTGTAATGGCATTTGATTTTTATTGTTTTATTACTGTATTTTCCTTCCAGATAATTCCACTAAAATGCACCTTCCGCGCACTCCAGTTTCAGGTACAGTAGATAAATCTGATTTCATATCCATGTAAATACTCCGATCTAGCATAATATTTACCCCAGGTACAAGACGTCGCAGCCAGTAAGAACCTAGCAAAAGTTCTGATCCCAACCTAAACTGTAAAGAATAAAATGTTTTCAGTCTACACGGGAGGGATTTCACATCAATTCAATCATTTTAAGACAGGAAGTGAGGGGAAATCACCTTAACCGCTCCAGCCCCGGAAGAATTGGCTGCTTAATGACCAGGCCATTTTTTTGCGATACGGCACTATCTGTACCGCTTTAACTGACAATTGCGCGGTCGTGTGACGTTGTACCCAAACAAAATTGACGTCCTTTTTTCCCCACAAATAGAGCTTTCTTTTGGTGGTATTTGATCATCTCTGCGGTTTTTATTTTTTGCGCTATAAACAAAAAAAAACACAATATTTTGTACTTTTTGCTATAATAAATAGCCCCAATTTTTTTTTAAAAGAGCTAATTTTTTCCTCAGTTTAGGCCGATATGTATTCTTCTACATATTTTTGGTAATAAAAATCACAAAAAGCGTATATTGATTGGTTTGCACCAAAGTTATAGCGTCTACAAAATAAGGAATAGATTTATGGCATTTTTATAATAATTTTTTTTTTTTTACTAGTAATGGTGGCGATCTGCAATTTTTATCGAGACTGCGAGATTATGGCGGACATATCGGACACTTTTGACACATTTTTGGGTCGATTGACAATTATACAATGATCAGTGCTATAAAAATGCACTAATTACTGTATAAATGACACTGGCACGGAAGGGGTTAATACTAGGGGGCGATCAAGGGGTTAACTGTGTTCCCTGACTGTGTGTGTTCTAACTGTGGGGGATGGGAGTGACTATAAGAGATGAGAGATTGTTGTTCCCAGCTTGTAGGAACTCACAATCTCTCCTCAAAGAACTGGGATTTGTGTGTCTACACACACATGTCCCTGTTCTGCCTCTCGTGCCCACGATCAGTCGTGGCCGGCGGTCATCGAAACCGCCAGTCATGAGCATTGGCACCCCTCTGCTGTGCCTGCTATTCCGCTTAAAGGGATCAACGTATAGCTATGACAGTACGCGGGATCGTGCCGACCTGCCGCAGTATAATGATGGCGGCTGGTCGACAAGTGGTTAAAATGGTTCTAAAGGTAGAAGGTTTTTTATCTTAATGTATTTTATGCATTAAGATAAAAACCTTCAGTGTGCAGCATCCCCTCTCAGCCCCTTTAATACTTACCTGAGCCCCATCTCACTCCAGCGATGTTGTATGAGAAGTTCAGCTGCCCGGGACTCTCCCTCCTGATTGGCTAAGACACAGATGCTGACAATCAAAGTCAATAAGCCAATGAGGAGAGAGGGCGAGGGGCAGAGCCGTGGCTCCGTGTCCGTGTCCCTATAGCAAGCTGCTTACTGTGGAGGCACTCGGCAGGAAGGAGGGGCCAGGAGCGCCGGCGAGGGACCTGAGAAGAGGAGAATCGGGGCTGCTCTGTGCAAAACCATTATACAGAAAAGGTAAGTATAACATGTATGCTATTTTTAAACAAAAAAAACAAAGATATTAACAAAAATAGGAAAAATACACGCTGAAAAAAACAAAAACAAACAAACAGAGGTTCCCTCCCCTTTGTCCAAAAAAGGCACCTAGAAATTCCTAACCTTTTAAAGATTTGCTGTAACTGGGCAAAGTGAAAGTACCATTGACACCTCCCCCCTCCAGCAATGTATACTCACCCACCCTTGCTTCTTTACTGCCTCCCCACCATATTTTTCCACTCCTACCAAATGGTCTGGTATCAGGTGGCTTTGCAGCTTACCTGTGTAGATTGTGTCATTGTTACCCCCCAATGGACAATGTTTGGGCCCCTGACTGGCTGATCAGGTTTAACACTGTAACATGGGGGGCACTCCCATGTTCCTCTATACTTGGAAGCCCAACTCCACTAGAGCAACTTAGCAAGAGTTCCAACAGAGCTGGAAGGAAAGGCAACAGAGTAGAGATCAGTGAGCAAACCATGCTGGTTGATGAATTTTTGCACTGTCACTTGACCATGAATGGGCAGGTTACAGAGTCGTTTTAAAGTTTACTCATTTCTAGCTCGCACGGCCTGTTTCAATGACTCTTCAGTTTGTGCCCATGAGCATGCAGTTTAAAGAAAGACTGAACAAAGAAAGTATATGGTTGATCTTTTCTAAAAATACTACTTTCCTGGCTGTCATTCTGATCCAATGGCTACAACACTTTATAAGTCACTTAACTAGAAAAAAAGATGTGCAGAAGAGGATTTCTGACTTCACCCTCACTTTTCTGCTGTTCATTTTGGTTCCAGTCCAACTCAGACAGTACTGAAGCAAGAGGCAGCTGGGTCTCCATTATTTTCAGCAATGGCAACCTTCCGTATTTCTCTTAGTAAGGATTCTCTGGTCTCTAAAGGAAAGGAAAAATTCGCACTTCATTTTCAACGATTCATCTAACCTGACTAACCACAATCTTCATGCTCTAGAGATCTGTTGATGGGGTGCAGCAAACATTCCTTGATGCAGTACAGTATTCTTGTACTTTGTCCTTCATCATTGCAATTAGCATTCATTTGTAGAATGTCTATGGCCATAGAATAGAAAATGAAAATGAACTCATATGGAGCCCAGACCTTCCATTGTGCTAATGTTCTCCTAGCCCTTTATTTAGTAGATCCACACTGGCAACTTTGATTCTCCCTTTGCTTTGTAATTAAAGTGTTTATAAGAGAAAACATTTTATGTTTTGTTTTGGACAAAGTAGTGAAGGTGCAGATATATGAATTAATAAAAATGGCGCACCAGCAAATCAACACAACTATAAATATATCTGACGTGCATGCATCTCTTAAGAAGGCCATACATGGTTCTAATCTCAGCCGGATTTGAACTGTGTATGGGCAGGCTGAATGTACCAAGTTGATCAAGCCGGGTTCTACCTGCAGCTGCTGGTACAGCCGCTAGCAATATTCACTGTCTTCTCCTGGCGGGGAAGGCTGCCCCCACCCTTCCCGCCAGGAGCAGACAATGGCTCGATAGGAGGGATTCCCACATCAACACTGTCTGTGTTGATGGGGGAATCAAGTGAATTTCTTTCCTGCAACCCATCACGTTCCCGGCAACGTCCCACATGTATTGTCACAGTCCCATGACTTTCTCAGGAATCTGAGAAGACCCTCTGACATTTTTTTTACTGTTTTCTGTGTGTACCTGCTGAAGATAGATCCATACTCTCTAGTTGTCCTGTTGCCCGGTGAAGGGGAGTCCAAAGTTTGCAACCAGAGCATGAGGTTAGGGGAAACTGCCCAATGTTCCCAATAGTTCCGGTGACTCTCATTTTGGAGGTATTTCCTAGCTGTTCATGTGTCATCTCTGAGACAGGAAATGTCGAAAAAGACAGGACAAAAACATAAAAAATAATCTGATGGGATTTTTTTATGATTGTATTTTTATTAAAGGTTTTAAACAGGTACAAAAAATACCATATAGAAGCCATAAGGCACATTGAAATCACAAAGTAGATCTCAAATTTGTAAAGGTGTTTATGAAATAATCTCGGATACATTATAGAACAAAATACAACCATAAAGGAACATCGAGAGTACGAACACTTACAAATAGTGTAAGCCACGAGTTTGCCTGTCAAGAACATAGTGTTAGGCTAAATTAGAAACTTAAAGAGGAGTTCCACCCAGGGGGGCCGTCAAAAAAAAAAATTAAAAGTCAGCAGCTACAAATACTGCAGCTGCTGACTTTTAATTGGACACTTACCTGTCCCTGGGTCCAGCGATGCGGGGGATCGAAGCCCCGCTCGCCCCCCCCTCCGCTCGTCGGCACCGGCATTTCAACTGTGGGCGCCGGGCTGTGGCTTCACAGCCTGGCACCCACTGCACATGTGCGAGCGGCCCCGCGCGCCGTGATTGGCCGCTCAATCACCTGGGACGTTTTATGGGTCCCAGATGATTGACAGGAGGGAGGGAGCAGAGCGGAGCCCTTCCTGTGCCGAGGGGGAAGTGATGTCACCAGCCCAGGCAAAGGAACAGGCAGACTACGAGGGACCCCCTAGCAACAGGCATTTAGAGGTAAGTGAAAAAAAAAAATATCCAAATGTTTTTTTGGTTTTTTTTTTTTAGAATTTTTCCAGGTATTTTTGTTTTTTGGGTGGAACCCCACTTTAAGAAAAAATGGTGAAAATACAGTAAGCAAAAAATTATACAACTTTTAAGAGATCCTAGTAAAGATCAAAGAAAAAAGGACTCATATCGGTGGAAAGTACAAGCTACATAACATGTCACTTAAAGGCTAAGTTCACCCTTTTTTTTTTTTCTAAATTCCAGCTCCCCTATGTACCCTTATAACATTAATGTACTGCTTTTGCAACAATTAAACAGCTTTCCATTTATTCTACCCATGGTAACCTCACTCTTTTCATGGATGTTTAAAAACCCTGCTCCATTACTTCTGAGTTACTTTCTGAACAAACTTAAGGTCCTGACACAGGAAGGAGTTGATCAGCTGAGGGTGGATGGTGCATGGTGTGTGATAATGAGATCTCAAGCAACTCTCAATCACTGAATGGTCTGAAAAAAATCAGTATTCTTAAGAAATAGGCCTTTACGTGGTTTGCCTTCTAAAGTAGGAATGTTTGCTAAGCAACATTTGTATTCTGTACAAAGTAATGTAATGCATGAATGAAAATATTCTTGAATTGGGAAAGGTTCTTCTATTTCCAGGACTGACTAGGATTATAAGAGACCATGTGCCTTACCAAGAATGGCTTACCATGTAAAAAGGTTATGGGCCAAGGGTTTTAGTTCTCAAATCTTATGGTTCCTTTAACATATCTACTAATGAAGTCTATTTAAAGATCCTAGTTCTGACATTGTGTCCTTGGAGACATCTGCCTGATTATATAATGAAATATGTTACCTGTGACCTTGGTTATTTCTTCTGGTTCCTGCGAGTGTAGTTTCTTCCAGTTTGTACTGTGGAGTTGTGTCATGGTCAGAACTCAGATACCTATGTTCCATATTGCGCCCCTTTTCCACTTGAGAACAATGGAGATCCTCTACAGATCAGAAAACTAACAATCTGAATAGAAAACTCTATGTCAGAGCAAAACAAAAAACAAAAAAAACATATTATGTACATCTCTACAATACATGCAAATTTCCCCATGTTATTACCCTTTAACCCATTTATTTAATTCCTGTTTTAGTTCTATATGCCCCATTATTCTCAATATCATAAATAACTCCCTTAGCACCAGTTTTGTACCAAAACTGTGGCCATCACCCCAGTACCAAAAAAAACCAACAACATGGCTCTGGACAATTTAAACAACTTTTGCCCAATATCTAACCTACCCTTCCTAGCTAAGATCCTTGAGCGGGCTGTGATATCTCAATTACATAATCACCTGACTTTAAATAATCTATGTGAACCCCTCCAATCTGGTTTTCGGCAACTGCACAGCACAGAAACCATCTTGGTCAAAGTCACTAATGACTTTCTGTTAGCTTCTGATTCCGGGTCACTAACTATTCTTATTCTACTGCATCTTAGTTCTGCCTTTGATACTGTAGACCACAATCATTTACTCTCTCGCCTAGAAACTGTATTTGGACTTTCAGAATTGGCTATTAAGTCGATTAAGTCATATCTCACTGATAGCTGTCACTTTGTTTCTCTTGGTGGATTCCAGTCTGAAGTTGGTCCAGTCAAGTACGGTGTTCCTCAGGGCTTAATCTTTGGTTCCTTACTTTTTAGCATGTACATGTTTCCACTTGGCCAACTGCTTAGATCACACGGGCTCAATTATCATTTCTATGCCGATGACACTCAGATATACATCCACACTAAACCGGATTCTACTTTGGCTGATTCTCTCCTATTGAACCTTATCTGTGACATAAAAACTTGGATGGCCCATAATTTCCTTCAATTAAACTGTGACAAGACTGAAGTCATGCTTATTGGCACCCCCATCAATTATGTAAGGCCAGTCCTAATAGCTTATCTATAGATGGCACTGTACTTGAACTTCAGTCTAAATTGAAAAATCTAGGGGTGATATTTAATGCTAGTTTAACCTTTGAGCCACATGTACAAAATGTTTTCAGAACATCTTTTTTCCACTTGAGAAACATTGCTCGGCTGTGTCCTATACAATCATACACTGTAGCTAAAAAGCTGATCCATACATTTGTGTTCTCCCGACTTGACTACTGCAATGCTCTACTCGCTGTTGTACCTGTTCAATATGTTCAAAATTCTGCAGCCAGAATCCTGACTAGGTCTGGTACAAGTGATTATATTACCCCTATCCTGGAGTCCTTGCACTGGCTATCTATCAGGTTTCACATAGACTTTAAGATCCTCTTGCTCACCTACAAGGCTCTTCATGGCTTGGCACCCTATTATCTCTCTGAACTTTTTTCAACTTACGCTCCCCCTCGTAACCTCGGCTCCTCAAAATCTGGTTTTCTGTGTGTCCTCCAGTGGCAGCTGGTGCTCAAAATTAAAAATAATAAAAATCAAAGCTGAAAAATAATGAACCCCCCATCAATTGCAGCCTCACTGTGCCCATCAAATGCAGCCATTGTGCCCATCAAATGCAGCCATTGCGCCCATCAAATGCAGCCACTGTGCCCATCATATGCAGCCACTTGTGCCCATCATATGCAGCCACTTGTGCCCATCATATGCAATCACTGTACGCCAACATATGCAGCCACTTGTGCCCATCATATGCAGCCACTTGTGCCCATCACATGCAGCCACTTGTGCCAATCAAATGCAGCCACTTGTGCCGATCATATGCAGCCACTTGTGCCACTAAAATGCAGCCACTTGTGCCAATCAAATGCAGCCACTTGTGCCCATCATATGCAGCCACTTGTGCCACTAAAATGCAGCCACTTGTGCCTATCATATGCAGCCACTTGTGCCAATCAAATGCAGCCACTTGTGCCCATCAAATGCAGCCACTTGTGCCAATCAAATGCAGCCACTTGTGCCAATCAAATGCAGCCACTTGTGCCCATCATATGGAGCCATTTGTGCCCATCAAATGCAACCACTTGTGCCCCTCAAATGCAGCCACTTGTGCCCATTATATGCAGCCACTTGTGCCTGCCAAATGCAGCCACTTGTACCCATCATATGCTGCCACTTGTGCCCAGTATATGCAGCCACTTGTGCTAATCAAATACAGCCACTTGTGCCCATCATATGCAGCTACTTTTGCCCACCAAATGCAGCCACTTGTGCCCAGTTAATGCAGCCACTTATGCCCATCATATGCAGCCACTTGGGCCCGTCATATGCAGCCACTTGTGCCAATCAAATGCAGCCATTTGTGCCCATCATATGCAGCCATTTGTGCCCATCAAATGCAGCCACATGTGCCCATCAAATGCAGCCACGTGTGCCCCTCAAATGCAGCCACTTGTGCCCATCATATGCAGCCACTTGTGCCCAGTATATGCAGCCACTTGTGCTCATCAAATGCAGCCAGGCGCGTCCCTCGGCTGTCACTTCACTAACCCCCCCGGCCAATCTGGCGGCACTTACCGCTCGTGTGGGGGGGCTCTGCTCCTCTCCTGGAGTACCGGGGCTCTCCTCCTCGGCGGGAAGCGGTGGCTCTCCTCCTCGGCAGGAAGCGGTAGCTCTCCTCCTCAGCAGTCTCCTCCTTGGTGGAAAGCGGCGGCTCTCCTCCTCGGCGGGAAGGAGCGGCAGCGGCTCCTGTGTCCGCTCGGCTCCTCAGGCTTCCTCTGCCGTGTCTCCTCTTCCGCCAAAGCGTTAGGCATCCAATAGGATCGCCTAATGCTTTGGCCAATCGGGAGACAGTTCCCACTGACCTGCCTGCTGATTGGCAGGGAGGAACGTTAGTGTGAAAATAGCGAAAATTCATTCGCTATGCCACACAACAGGGTTAAATTGGGACACAGTGCTCTGCACCCCGAGCACACCTTATTGTGAAGCCTATTAGAGCCTCTAGCTCTAATCACGTACACACCCCCCGCCTATCCCCGCCATAGTATTTCATGTGTCCGACGTCCTGAAAGGGGCCGGGCACATGAATAGGGAGGGCGGCGGAGGTGCCAGAGGGGGCGGCGCCCGTGCGCCTCTAATGCACGGGCCGCCACTGGTGTCCTCCCTTCTCACCTGCACTCAATGGGAGACAGAGCCTTCTCCTGCTATGCTCCAAAACTCTGGAATTCCCCACTTCCAAAGAACATCAGAGAGTCATTCAAATCAAATCTAAAAACGTTTTTCTTTAGACAAGCTTTCACTTAATTGTTCCTTTTCCCTTATGTTATGTTATCCTGTGTATTTCTTGTGTTTTCCTTGTAAAGTGCTTTGAGAAGCCACCTTTAGAGGCACTATATAAAATAAAGTTTATTATTATCATTAAAAAGGTACAGAAAAATACCTGCCAGAAATCCAAGGTTCTCCACACCTCCTGTTTGAGCTGATAATGCTTCCTCTGCTGCCTTGAAAATCCAAGCAGTATTGACTGACTCACGACCAGTGGTGGCTGGCCCACAGTTAGCATGCAATCAGGAGGTGATTGCCTGCTAACATGCTTACATGAAGGGGGATTTCACACTAAATGCCAAATCGCATTTGCGCTCATTTGACATTGCGGCGTGACCAGGGCTTTTTTTCTCAGAGAATAGGTGCAAGAACTCCCCCCTTCCGAGTCACTCCTTGTCTTCACGCCTACCCATTTCTGAGCACCGTTTCTTGGTTCCACTTCCAACGCACCTCCCAGTACCACTCCTTTTAGAGAATACAGAACCAAGTATCATTTTGTGGTGCTTTGCAGGTAATTTTAGGCTTTTTCACACGGGGTGGATCCGTCCAAGCAGAACCCGTCTGCTCAGAGGGGGATCTCTCCGCTGATCCCCACTGAGCAGGCGGATGACAGGTTTGCATAGCAGAGCGGAAAAGGACATAGCCTGTTCTATTCTATAGGGCAGTCGGATGGAAACGGACTGCATGTATGTTTGCACTTGATTGTCATCCGATCCGACCTGCTGGACATACATCTGTTTTTAGCGGATTTTGTCAGATCGGATGCCAGGCAGGTGTCATCTACCTCCCCATAGAGGACAATGGGTGGCCCGATTGGGTCCGCCTGAGAAAACAGACAGGCAGACCCGATCGCTCGGATCATGTGAAAGGGGCCTTAATGATAACAAGAAAAGCGGTAAAATAGATCCCCAGTAGCTAGCAACAATAGACCCCCAGCAACAATAGATGCACCCCAACAACAATAGACTACAAACAGCCAGCTACAATAGACCCCTCAGCAACAATGGATCCCTCCCAGCAAAAATAGATCCACCCAGCAATAATAGACTCCCAACAGCCAGCAACATTGGATCCCTGAGCAACAATAGACTTCCAACAGCCAGCAATAGTAGACTCCTCCAACAACAATGAACCCCCCAGCAACAATATATCTACCCCAGGCAACAATAGACTTCCAACAGTGAGCAACAGGGAATCCCCCCCAGCAACAATGGACCCCCAGCAACCCACCTCACCCCAGCAATAATAGACTACCAACAGCCAACATCAATAGACCCTCAAACAGGAAGCCCAATAGACCCCTCCCTCAACAATAGATTCCTCCCAACAATGATTGACCCCCCTCAGCAACAATAGATCCCTCTCCAGCAACTTATCGATCCCCTAGCAGCCAGAATCAATAGACACTCCAGCACCCCTTGCCATTTCATACATTCGGTGCTGGAGATGCCAGAAATGCATTTCCCCCGAATTCCCGCATAAAAAAGCCCTGGGCCTGGCCCCAGGGCTTCTATGGAGTGTCTTGGTAGGCAGTATTGCTTGTCCTACTATGACCAACTTTTTCTGCCATTCACAATGCAAAGCTTACCGGTGGCAACAATGTTTGGAGGGCCAAATGGCAGCCATTGCAGGAATTTGACAGGTGATAGAGGCACTTTAAAAAGGCACCTCTACCATCAGCTTTTGCTACACTGACAATGCCCATGTGAAAGGGGCCTTGGATATATCTACTGGATTCGGTTCTTAATTTTGCCCAGACATATGCCTTGAGAAGTCCAAAAGAAAAAAAAAGGAAATGCTAAAGATGATTACTTATTGTTTATAGTTATGTAAAAAAAAAGCCCATTATGTTAATAAGTTTCCAGCCGTGGGTGGCCAGTAGCAAATTGCCGATTTGACTCTAGCCTAAACACATATCCCGCACCAAAAATTCCTCAATATAGAAGTGACTGTAGTTGATCTACTCCGCCTGGTTAATATAGGACTGGAATGTTAAAATCCTATACAGTGCCATCATTATCTCTAATTACATTTGCATTATTCTTATTGGCTGGCACCAGTCGGCCTATGCCTTGTCTGTCCTGGAATTCCATAAGCCTATCTTGTGCCTGAATGAATCTGCAGTCCTTGACATTTTTCTCTTTAGAAAGTTAGCTCAGCAAAGACACAACCGTAGAGTATTATGTGACCGAACTATGTCATGCAATACACGTTTGCTATTATCTGCTGTTTCCGTCATCCTGGAGACTTTAAAAAAAAAAAAAAAAAAACAGGCCCCGGTGCCGACCCCCTTCAGCTGAATGGGCCCATCCTCAAAAACCGAGCCTAATAAAGCCTTAAAAGACCCTGTGGTTGCAGCTGTTTACTAAACATGTATGGATAATTCTTACAATCTGTGGCCAAGCACGCCAATGGAAGCCTTTTATGAAATGCTGTTGTTTACCTCAGACTATAAATACATCTAAATAATGAGCATAAGTTGTGCCTTACTTAATTATAGCGGAGAAAAGTCTGTGCTGTAAACACAAGTATGTGCGATCATGAATCATGTTGCCTACATATGGCCTTATAGAACATAGAAAATGAAAATAGGAACTTTGAAATCTGGTACACAAAGGGAGCGACGCGGTGAATGAAATCCTAAATGGCTCATTATATATGAAGGGGGAAAAAAAAGGATCTTCATACATTGTTTTGTAGCTAAGGAAAGAGTGGCATCTCGATTCTGCAAGAAGGATTGTAGATTAAAGGGAAACTTCATTTTCGTTCGACATGAATGTAACATGTGTAATCGCTACATTAGGCCCCGTGGAGCTATACAATGAATACTGCAGGCGTAATTTCCTGCCTGGGCTGGGAGACACATCCATAGTAACGAATGGCTATACAGTGCCTTGAAAAAGTATTCATAGCCCTTAAAATTTTCTACATTTTGTCATGTTCTAACCAAAAATGTAAATGTATTTTATTGGGATTTTATGTGATAGACCAACACAAAGTGACACAAATAAATATGTGAAAAGTGTGGTGTACATTTGTATGGCACCCCCCTGAGTCAATACTTTGTAGAACCGCCTTTCACTGCAATTACAGCTTTTTGGGGATGTCTCTACCAGCTTTGCATATCTAGAGAGTGACATTTTTGCCCATTTCTTTCTTGAAAAATAGCTCAAGTTCTGTCAGATTGGATGGAGAGCGTCTATGAACAGCAATTTTCAAGTCTTGCCACAGATTCTCAATTCGATTTAGGTCTGGACTTTGACTTGGCCATTCTAACACATGAATATGCTTTGATCTAAACCATTCTATTGTAGCTCTGGCTGTATGTTTAGGGTTGTTGTTCTGCTAGAAGGTGAACCTCTGCCCCAGTCTCATGTCTTTTTTGCAGACTCTAACAGGTTTTCTTCTAAGATTGCCCTGTGTTTGGGGCTCCATCCATCAACTCTGACCAGCTTCCATGTCTCTGCTGAAAAAAAGCATCCCCACAACATGATGCTGCCACCACCATGTTTCACGGTGGGGATGGTGTGTTCAGGGTGATGTGCAGTATTTGTTTTCAGCCACACATAGTGCTTTGCTCTTAGGCCAAAAAGTTAAGTTTTGATTTAATTTGACCAGAGAACCTTCTTCCACATGTTTGCTGTGTCCCCCACATGGATTCTCGCAAACTGCAAACGGGACTTCTTATGGCTTTCTTTGAACAATGGCTTTCTTCTTGCCACTCTTCCATAAAGGGCAGATTTGTGGAGAACACGACTAATAGTTGTCCTGTGGACAGATTCTCCCACCTGAGCTGTGGATCTCTGCAGCTCCTCCAGAGTTACCATGGGCCTCTTGGCTGCTTCTCTGATTTATGCTCTTCTTGCCCGGCCTGTCAGTTTAGGTGGACGGCCATGTCTTGGGAGGTTTGCAGTTGTGCCATACTCTTTCCATTTTTGGATGATGGATTGAACAGTGCTCCGTGAGATGTTCAAAGCTTGGGATATTTTTTTATAACCGAACCCTGCTTTAAACTTCTCCACAACTTTATCCCTGACCTGTCGGGTGTGTTCCTTGGCCTTCGTGATGCTGTTTTGTTCACTAATGTTCTCTAACAAACCTCTGAGGGCTTCACAGAACAGATGTATTTATACTGAGATTAAATGACACACAGGTGGACTCTATTTACTAATTAGGTGACTTCTGAAGGTAATTGGTTCAAACTGATTTTAGTTAGGGATATCAGAGTAAAGGGGGCTGAATAAAAATGCACGTCACACTTTTCAGATGTTTATTTATTCATTTTGAAAGCCATTTATTATTTTCCTTCCACTTCACAATAGACATGTGCACACTGAAATATTTCATTTCGGAATTTCGTTTTCGTCCGAAAAATAAATTTATTTAGTTACTCCCGAAATTCGTTTTTATTTATTTCGTTTTTCGTTAAAAATCGCATTAGTCCAAAAATCCAAATTAAGGTCGAATCTGTCATTGAAGGCTTATGGTGTCTGTGGAATGTTCAAAGAAGATTCGACGGAGCAGCTAAACTGTACAACGCCGTATAGTTTACCTGCTCTGTCGAATCTTCTTAGAACTTTCAACAGACACCATAAGCCAAAGTATGTGTGTACTTAGTTCTAGCTATTTTACTGCTCCACCTCTTTGGTTACAATCAGCCAATAACATTCATCATCATCATTATTTTTATTTATCTTTTCTCCCCTACGTCAAATCTTTTCTCCCCTACGTCGAATCTTTTCTCCCCTACGTCGAATCTTTTCTCCCTATGTAGAATAGTCTTGGACTAATAGGGTTAAGGTTAGGCACATTCGACCACAGGTATGATGGACACAGATTGTTATTGTCATCATCATGTTGAATCTCCTATCTATATCGAACTGTTGTAGCAACGAAAACGAAAATAAAGCATTTGTTTATGTCGGATCTTTCGTTTTTCGGATTCTGCACTTTCGTTATCATTTGTTAAAACGATAAAGAAAATACCTGAAATTCGGACGAAAATGCATTCGGACGAAAATGAATGCACATGTCTACTTCACAATTATGCACCACTTTGTGATGGTCTATCACATATAATCCCAATAAAATACATTAACGTTTTTGGTTGTAACATGACAAAATGTAGAAAATTTCAAGGGGTATGAATACTTTTTCAAGGCACTGTATGTGGGAATACGTTGGTATTTGCATAAACCCACACATGTATAAAGCCTTTCGCACCTGGACACAGAAAGTTTGCATTCAGGGTTGTATGCCTGTATGCATGAGTGCAAGTTCTGGTGTATTCCTGTGTACAGCAGCAATTTACTTTGTATGCCAAAAATTGCCTGTATGTATGAGCCCTTTTCTATATTAACCGCTTGCTGACCGTGCACTGTACATATACTGAGACAGTGCGGGCCGGCTGTGCAGAATCACGTATACTGTATATACATGATTCTGCATTTTTGGGTAGGGGAGCACGCACCGCTGGCTGTGCTGTGATTCGTCCTGAACAGTGGGGTTGATTTACTAAAGGCAAATAGACTGTGCACTTTGTAAAGTACAGTTGCCTCCTGCAAGAGCAGTTGCTCCAAAGCTCAGTAAATGAGGTAAAGATTTACATTGCAAAGAATACCCTATCCCATGCAAGGAAAATAGAAAAAAATGCACATGATTGGATGATGGAAGTCAGCAGAGCTTTTGCTCATTTACTAAGCTTCTGAGCAACTGCACTTGCAAAGTGTATGGTCTATTTGCCTTTAGTAAATCAACCCCAAAGTGTCAGTTAGTGTCAGATTTCACACCGTCCCACTATAAGTCGCTGATCGCCACCATTACTAATTTAAAAAGAAAAAATTAAAATAAAATTCAAGTATATGTCCCATAGTTTAAAGACGATATAACTTTCACGCAAACCAAACAATATTCACTGATTGGGATTTTTTTACCAAAGACTTGGTAGCAGAATACATTTTGGCATTCGTCTTGTCTCCTGTTAGGCATGGAGATGAGTGAGGGGAAGATGGCCCCTAACCGTCTCTATACAATTGCTGGGCGGAAGCCCAAATTTTTTATTTTTTTATTGCATTTTAGTGTAAATATGAGATCTGACATGCTTTTTTCTATTACAGGGCAATGGCGTCCCTAGGGGGGGCAGAGGGGGCCCTGACCCCCCCAACATTATGCTGTGCCCCACCATGTGCCAGGGGATGTTTAAATTCCTTGTAATAGGAATAAAAGTGACACATTTTTATTTTTTTTTTAAAAAACAGTGTAAAAATAAAAGGTGAAATAAATAAGGATCGGTAGAGTGAGAGCAATAATTCTAGCCCTAGACCTCCTCTGTAACTCAAAACATACAACCTGTAGAATTTTTTAAACGTTGCCTGTGGAGATTTTTAAGGGTAAAAGTTTGTCACCATTCCACGAGCGGGCGCAATTTTGAAGCATGACATGTTGGGTATCAATTTACTCGGCGTAATATTATCTTTTACAATATAAAAAAAATTGTCTAACTTTACTGTTGTCTTATTTTTTAATTTAAAAAAGTGTATTTTTTTCCAAAAAAAGTGCGCTTGTAAGACCAGTGCGCAAATACGGTGTGATAGAAAGTATTGCAATGACCATCATTTTATTCTCTAGGGTGTTAGAAAAAAAAGTATAATGTTTGGGGGTTTTAAGTAGTTTTCTAGCAAAAAAAAACTGTTTTTAACTTGTAAACAACAAATCTCAGAGAGAGGCTCGGTCCTTAAGTGGTTAAGGTGAAAAACCTTAATGCTTTACCACCACTTTAATACTGTTCTAAATTCATTATTACATACCAACAAAAAGATGCTTTTTCTTTTAACTGCTAGTAGAGCAGGTACCTAAATTTTTCTTGGTTTCAGCCTCTTGCAGTGCCTGTATAGCATACCTCCCAACATTTTGAGATGGGAATGAGGGACACCTACTAGCAAAAGTATGTAGGCATAAGACACGCCCCCTGCCACACCCACTTAAAGGAGAATTAACCAAAAAAAAAAGGGTTAATTAAATCCACAAGGGATTTTTTTACCCCTACCATTCATTTATATTGGCTTTTAAAATTTACAAATGCATCAATTGAGAATTTGGATGAAAGGTTTAACTCTGGGAAACACTTTTTGAAAGATAAAAAGTGCATTTTATATACAACTATATAGATCAGGCAAAAATGAGGGACAAATGAGGGGGAAAGAGGGACCGAGGGACATTGCTCCAAATCAGGGACAGTCCCTCGAAATCAGGGACAGTTGGGAGCTATGGGCAGAGCTCACACTGAGCGCAGCACAAGAAGCCAACCATTTTTGCAGCAGCCTAAGGAGCATGCTCATAGGGGGAGAGAGCAGAGTGACACCGAGATAACCTGCTTCTCCTTTCACTGTCCAGACACAGGCTGTGGAGAGGAAGGACCCGTAAATCAATAACCTAACTGCAGCAGAGAAAAAGAAGGTCTCCTGCTCTGCCAGACAGGACTGTGCTGTGTGACAAATCTGGTTAAATCTCAGGACTGGTTGGACAGAAATACAAAATCCTTTGGCAGGTAAAACAGCTCCCTTATGTTTAATTCATTCATCGGTGGATTTAAATATGTGGAGTTCACCTTTATGATAGTTACATTGGCTGAGCTGTAGTATATTCATTTCAACTGAATGGGGGGATTAACTAAATGATGTTTCATGCATTGCCCGGCATTCCCCTTTAATCCCTCCATTTGGCCTACATAACAAATCTTTCATCCAATACGTGATTGATTGGATCCAATATCTGGCTGCTCTCCCAATCAATGCAGAGCACTGAATAGAAACTGTCATCTAATGCTGATGGCTCCAACATATTTTTAGTCACATGGTTTTGATGACTAAAGATTTAACATTGTAGATACATTTAACTGTCAAAAAAACCCACAAAGTGAACGGGATCCGACAGATGCAGTTTGGCTAACGGCCCGGACTATGGTTGTTAGTGAAATTTATTACGGCTTATATGTTACAATTTTTTAAATCAGGTATGCAATTTATTTCTGCAACTAGGTATTAGCCCTAATTCCCATCATCCTACTATCTCATTTAATTCAGTCTTTAGAAACCCGGATTCATCCAAAATTTTTCCTCCCAATTTATCTTGGCTTTTTAGAGAAATTAAAGTGTATGTACACATTTTTTTTTTTAATGTTGAATAGAGTAGGAAAGCCGTTTATGACCAGGGTGCCCACCTTAAGAGCCCTTTCACACTGGGGCGGGGGGCGGCGTCGGCGGTAAAACGCCGCTATTATTAGCTGGGCGGTTTTACCCCCCGCTAGCGGCCGAGAAAGGGTTAAATACCACCGCAAAGCGCCTCTGCAGAGGCGCTTTGCTGGCGGTATAGCCACGCCGCCCATTGATTTCAATGGGCAGGAGCGGTAAAGAAGCGGTATACACACCGCTCCTTCACCGCTCCGAAGATGCTGCTGGCAGGACTTTTTTTACCGTCCTGCCAGCGCATCGCTCCAGTGTGAAAGCCCTCGGGGCTTTCACACTGGATACACAGCAGCTGCACTTTCGGGTCGGTTTGCAGGCGCTATTATTAGCGCAATAGCGCCTGCAAACCGCCCCAGTGTGAAAGGGCTCTAAAGGTTTCTTCAGGGGTGCCTTGGCAAAATGCCTGAAAATCGCCCAAAAACAGTATATAAGCCAGAGGGCGGATGAAGCCTGCTTTATAGCTACACCAAGCCACAGGTTTTCATTGCGCACCATTACAACCTTCTAGCTGCTGGCATCCTAACATCCAATGGCATCATCAGTTGATATGAAGGATGTCAGTCACCTGCATAGCATCCTTGTTTGACCCTCCCCTAGCCCTATTACATCAGCGTTGGGGATGCATTAGCTGAATGATGGAGAAAAACTAAAGCCTCATACACATGATCGGATTGTTGGCCAACAAAACCGTGAACTTTTGTCTGAAGGGCGTTGGCCCAAAATTGTCTTGCATACAAACGGCCTCACAAATGTTGACCAACAATCACAAACGTAGTGACGTACTACATTGTTTTTCAGCTCTTCAGCGCCACCCTTTGGGCTCCTTCTGCTAATTTCGTGTTAGTAGAAGTTTGGTGAGTGTTGGGTCGCGCTTTTCTTTTTTGCGCTATTCATTTCGCACTTTTCATTTCGTACTGTTCATTTCGCACTTTTCATTTCGCGCTTTTCAGTTCGTTTCTGAATGGCCATTCGTCAACCAGACATGTTGCGGAATCGGAGGAGATAACGTGTTATTTATTATTGGCTTTGGAGTTATTGCTTTGACCCAAGTCCAGTCCAGGAACAGGAGGAGGAAGAGTTCTTGCAAAAATTGGTTGCTTTATTAATCGTGACCCATGATGTCATATGCCTTTGCTGCGGGAGCTCCAGGAGAATAATCCAGATGTTTTTTGGAATTATCTCCAGATGACGGACCACTGCTTTCACCAACTCTTGGCATTGTTGACCCCCTATATTATGAAGCAGGACACATGCATGAGGCTTTAATTGTAATTTTTGGTTGAATAATAATGATTTGATTTGGTATATTTTCTATATTTTTGGATGCATAGAATGCACTTTTTGGTTAAGTTCTATTGGCAGATAGCATGTCTAATTTTATTTGTTTTCTTTTTTTTAATGCACAATAAAAAAAATTGTGTAGAATAATACTTGGCTATGTGTTTTACTTCAAATGACAGTTTGGCAGTAGGCAGTTACATAAAAATAAAAACAATGTAAAATTGACAAGGGACATCAACATAGTTGTATCTTTGATATTAACCTCCCTGGCGGTATGATTCTTTCTGATTTTAGGTGCTGAAAGCGGTACAATTATTTTGCATGGAAATTTGGCGTTTTATATTGTAGGTCTGTAATTATTAACAATAACACACTTAAATCTGTCCAAACAAGAGTCTAGTAGATATCCCGGGTATGACAAAGTTTGAAACACAAAAACATAAATTATAATATAATAAAAAAAAAATTATAATTAAAAAAAATAAAAATAAATAGTAATAAAATAAATTTCCACACGATTCACTATCGCTCAATTCTGCAAGTGTTCTAATTTACTATCGCTGTTTTCTAGCTGGTCTAAAGCCATTTTTGACGTAAAGGGACACTTTTTGGTTGCTATGGACAATCTCCAGTTTCCAGGCAGAAAGAACAGTATATGCAATATAAAACTGCATGCAGGGCATGGGCCAGAGCACTGGGGACAAATGGGATGTGAAATGATTTCATACAGTACTGTAATCTGTAAGATTACAGTACTGTATGTGTTATGCTTTTTACACTTTTTTGAATTTGCCGCCAGGCTCCGCCCCCGTGCGTCGCGACGCTCGCAGGGATCGGAGCCTGGCACAGAGAGGCTTCGGAACAGGACACAGCCCGCGGACACTGCGGCGGACATCGCAGGATCCCGGGGACAAGGTAAGTTAGGAGGCACCAGGATCCTGCGATGTAATCCCGAGTGTGGCTCGGGGTTACCGCTAATGGTGCTGAATTTTAACCCCGAGCCACACTCGGGAAAACCGCCAGGGAGACTACAAACTGCGGGATAATGGTGTTGTGGTAACTTGCCCAAAAGTAAAAAAAAAAACATAATAATATTATTCTTGATATCACTAGAAAAAAAATTCCTTTGAAAATTCGTTTGCAATAACTCCATCAGTATCACCAGCAAAGCAGCTTCATTATTATCCCATTAAAGAAGAAGAGAATTGTGCGCTGCATTTCAAGATTTCATAATTTGCCACGTCATGAATGTTAATTCTCCATTACGAACGCTAGTTTACAAGACCGACTGCTTCTGCTTCCGAGCGTGTTTGTACTTTGTACTTTTGTCTGACGGACTTGAGTACACACGCTCGGAAAATCCGACAACCGACATTTGTCCGCGGAAAATTTTAAAACCTGCCATCCCACATTTGTCCACGGAAAATCCGACAACAATTGTCCTATGGAGCGTACACACGGCCGGATTTTCCGCCAGCAGCCTGTCATCACACATTTCCCATCGGAAAATCTGATTGTGTGTAGGCGGCTTTACACAAAGCCACAGGTTTTCATTGTACACCATTACAACCTTCTAGCTGCTGGCATCCTAACGTCCAATGGCATCATCAGTTGATATGAAGGATGTCAGTCGCCTGCATAGCATCCTTGTTTGACCCTCCCCTAGCCCTATTACATCAGCGCTGGGGTTGCATTAGCCGAATGATGGAGAAAAACTAAGGGAGAAGAGAAACATTGGAATTCTAGTCAGTACCAGTGTGCAAAAGTGTATTTGCTTTGGAAGGATAAATCACCTCTAACATTAGGTGTCCTACTTGTGTGGATGTTGATTATGTAAAACTATTAGAATAGTTTTTACATTTTAGAATGGGGTGCCTCGAGATTGTCCATACTTTTCAAACGGTGCTTGGAGATTGTCCATAATTTTTAAAGGGTGCCTTGACTGAAAAAATGGTTGAGGAACACTGGAGTAGGGGATGGCTAAACAACCCTGCCTGTTTACTTTTTGCTGCCTTTGTCCCATTGGGGCGATTTATCTTCACTTCCTGTCATAGGGAAAAAAAAAACAGGAAGTAAAAAGAGATCTCTATAAAGTTAAGGCAAATTTCTCTTGGGTTGTTGTCATCAGAACAAGTGTTATACTTTGGAAGATTTCCCTCTGAACATTATATAATTTAAGATTTCCCCTTGCCCTCAGCCTCAGTTACTGTGGTCACCAAGACACATAAAGAAAATAAATGCTCTGAACAGGGACACATACAGTAATAAAAAAACCTAATCATCACTACTCCATCCAAAACTAAAAAACATAGTTTTGCCGTAGATACACTTTAACCTCCCTGGCGGTATGATTATGTCAGATTTTTGATGCTGAAAGAGGTACAATGTTTAGCATGGAAATTTGGCGTTTTATGTTGTAGGCCTGTAATTCTTAGGAATAACTCACTTAAATCTGTCCAAACAAGAGTCTAGTAGACATCCTGGGTATGATAAAGTTTGAAACACGAAATCATAAATTATAATATAATAAATAACTATAAATAATTATAACAAATAATAATATAATAATCATAAAGTATATTCAATAATGTAATCAAATCAAAAACACAGAAATTTGCTCAGTTGCAGAATTGTCGCTGTCATTACTTTCAGTATTTGATAACGAAATTTGCCCACAAATCTAAAATCGCTTTTGATGTAAAGGGACACTTTTTGGTTGCTATGGACAATCTCCAGTTTCCAGAACAGAACAGTATATACAATATAAAACTGCATGCAGGGCAATGGACAAAGCACTAGGGACAAAAGGGAGGTGAAATAATTTGATACAGTAATGTAATCTGTAAGATTACAGGGTACTGTATGTATTATGTGTTTTTCTTTTTTTTGAATTTGGCGCCAGGCTCCACCCCTGTGCGTTGCGACGCTCGCAGGGAACGGAGCCCAGCACTGTGATAGATTGAGCGGAGGACACAGCCCGCACAAACAGTGGGGGGACATTGCAGGATCCTGGGGACAAGGTAAGTAACTTTCCCAGGATCCTACTATGCGATCCCGAGTGTGGTTTGGGGTTACCGCTTTTGGTAATGAAAATTCACCCCAAGCTACACTCAGGATCAGGGCCGTCTTTTGCACAGGGCAAAAGGGGCAGCTGTCTAGGGCCCAGTTATTGTTGTGGGGCCCAAAGCAGCAGCCCCTTGAGCCCTCACCATTGTTGCCATAGATCTGACATTCTGCCTGCCACAGTGACGCCGCTGAAGTCCCACCTCCTGGCTCCTGCTGCTGCCTCTGCCGGCAATAGTAGTTAGTTGCTAGGACAGCCCAGCGTCTAGCAACCAACCACGTGGCTAATCTGACTCCGACTCCGCCCCTGCATTTAGCGGAGATCGGAACTTTCTCCTGCAGTCCTGGCTGCTGCCACCCCTGCAGCTGTCAGTGGTGGTTGGTTGCTAGGTCACGACCACTCAGCATCTAGCAACCAACCACATGGTTGGTCTGACTCCAGACTGGGCTGCTGCGGCTGTTGCCAGTGCCACCTGGCTTGTCTGCAGCTGCTACCAGTCCAGTGCCAGCTCAGTGAATTCAAGGAAGATAAGGAAAAGCTCTGATTTATTTTAGGGTGTAGGAGCAGCAGCTCTGGAGTCCCTGATATAAGAAGGAGGGGATCCTGATGAAGGGGGGAAATGTGTGAACCCTGATGTAAGGAGGATGGATCTGAGGACCCTAATGTAAGGAGGGGGCTCTCTAGGGACCCTGATGTAAGGAGGGGAGCTCTCTGGGGACATTGGGCTGGCTCTTGGAAGGAATATGCAAATATCAAATTGCCTTGATGAGTTGATATCAGTCTGGATGGGTGGGGATTTCTAGACAGATTGTATTTGCATGCAGACCACCCCAATGCAATCCGAACTTGCAGGGCTTTTTTTCTCAGAGAATAGGTGCAGGAACTCTGCCTTTCGGAGTTAGCCCTTGTCTCTGCTCCTACCCACCTCCGAGCACCGTTACTTGGTTCTACCCCCTATCCACCTCCCAATACTGCCCCTTTTAGAAAATACAGAACCAAGTAACATTTGTGGTACTAAGTAATTTGTGTGAAATTTGTTAATGATAACAAGAAAAGCAGTATAAAAAAGATCCCCTGCAGCCACCAACAGACCCATTCTCCCCCCCCCCCAGCAACAATGGACCACCTGCAAAAAATACCCCCCTCGAGCAACAATAGACCCCCGGCAGCAACAACAGACCCCCCCCCACAGACAGCATCAATAGTCCCTCCAGCAGCCAGCTACTATAGACTGCTCCCTCAACAGTAAATACCCTCAACAACAACTGACCCCCCAGCAACAATAGATCCCCCGTCAGCAACAACAGACCTCCCCCCTGCAAAAATAGATTGCTTCCAGTCACAATAGGTCCCCCAGCAGCAAAAATAGACCTCCCAGCAACAATAAACCCCTGCAAAAAATAGCACCTCCAGTAACAATAGATACCCCAGCAGCCAGCATCAATAGACACTGTAACACAATCCAGCACCCCTTGCCATTACATACATTCAGTGCTGAAGGTGCCAGAACTGCGTTGTCCCACATTCCCGCTGAAAAAAAGCCCTGCCAACCTGTGATACTGAACCGGAAATCTAATTAATGAAAGTGGTGGCCATGGGACAGTATGGGTGGGGAGGAAAGAATTAGATCCATGTTGGTCATCTTTCTTAGTATGGGCAGCACATGAAATTCAGTGAATATTCATTATAAGAGACAGCAGACACAAAACAGGATGTAGTCAAAGACCATGGACATGATACAGGAGATGGTCAGAGACTGCAGACATGATACAAGAGATGTGGTGCTTAAAAAATAGAGTTGCACTCTAATGCCCCGTACACACGGTCGGATCGGAGCGTGTTGTCGGAAAATTACGACCGTGTGTGGGCTCCATCGGACATTTTCCATCGGATTTTCCGACACACAAAGTTGGAGAGCAGGAGATAAAATTTTCCGACAACAAAATCCGTTGTCGGAAATTCCGATCGTGTGTACACAAATCCGACGGACAAAGTGCCACGCATGCTCAGAATAAATAAAGAGATGAAAGCTATTGGCCACTGCCCCGTTTATAGTCCCGACGTACGTGTTTTACGTCACCGCGTTTAGAACGATCTGATTTTCCGACAACTTTGTGCGACCGTGTGTAGACAAAACAAGTTTGAGCCAACATCCGTCGGAAAAAATCCTAGGATTTTGTTGTCGGAATGTCCGAACAAAGTCCGACCGTGTGTACGCCCTATAACACCTGAAAATGAAAAATAGGAAGCAAATTGTTTACTAACATATAAATCTATGATGAATAATGACATTAGATAATGATGAGCCACTTATACATCAATAATACTAAATGTCCATGGAGATTTGGTGGGACCAGACAATGGTGTTCCTTGGTGGGTACCATAAAATGGCATCACGTCCCCCCCATACAAATAGAGGTGCGGCTGGCTTTTATAACATCTGCTTTTTATCATCTATGTTGATATAAGTGCAACATTTTTTTATCTATTCAATGTAAAGTCTGGTTTTACACTATGGCGAGTCTATCTTTTTCGGATTAACATAAACGGGGCCTGAGTGAGGATCCCTGTACCCAGTGGAAAGATATGACCATCCTGTTTACCAATGTGCTGTGAAAGCCTATCTGGTCAGATTGCCATCTCCTCCTTGATGTCCTGTGAGGAAAAGGCCCTGGCTGGGTATTAGCCACAAGCGATTCAGCTTGTGCAAACTGGTAAGCATGGTGTTCATGTGGTGGTGGATTTCACTTTGTTTGTCAGTGTGATCTGATACAGGAGAATTTCCATTTATTGACTATTTGCACCTTTATTTGTATTAGGGACATGACTCCATTTTATGGTACCCACCAAGGAACACCACTTTCTAGTCCCACCAAATGTCTGTGGACATTTAGTATTATTGATGTATAAGTGGCTCATCATTATCTCTTGTCATTATTCATCAATCATAGGTTTATATGTTAGTAAGCAATTTGCTTCCTATTTTTTATTTTCAGGTGTTAGAGCCCAACTCTATTTTTTAAACAGTATTTCCCCCTGTGTATATCCCACAGCAGTCTGCTGCTATTTAGGAGTTATTAGTATACAGCGCAGTTTTCTTTTTTTTTAAATATATGATACAAAAGATGGTCAGAGACTGCGGATATGATACTAGAGATAGTCAGAGACTGCAGGCATGATACAATAGGTGGTCAGAGACTGCGTAAATTATACAAAAGATGGTTAAAGACTGCAGACACAATACAAGAGATGGTCAGAGACTGTAGACATGACACAAGAAATGGTCAGAGCCTACAGACATGATACAAGAAAATATCAGACTGCAGACAAGATACAAGATACAGCATGGTCAGAGACTGCAGGCATGGTCCAAGAGATGGTCACAGACTGATGACATGGTCCAAGAGAAGGTAAAACATTGATGACATGATATAGGAGATAACCAGAGACTTCAGACATGATACAAGAATTGGTCAGAGACTGCAGACATGATACAAGAATTGGTCAGAGACTGCAGACATGATACAATAGATGGTCAAAGACTGCAGACATGATACAAGAATTGGTCAGAGACTACAGACATGATACAAGAGATGGTCAGAGACTGCAGAAATGATACAAGAATTGATCAGAGACTGCGGACATGATACAAGAGATGGTCAGAGACTGCAGAAATGATACAAGAATTCATCAGAGACTGTAGACATGATACAAGAGATGGTCAGAGACTGCAGACATGCTACAAGAAATGGTCAGAGACTGCATACATGATACCAGAGATAGTCAGAGCCTGCAGACATGATACAAGAAAAGGTCAGACTGCAGACAAGATACAAGAGATGGTCAGAGACTGATGACATGGTATCTGAGATATATAGAGTCTGCAGACATGATACAAGGGATGGCCAGAGACTGCAGGCATTGTCCAAGAGATGGTCAGAGACTGATGACATGATATGGGAGATAGTAAGAGACTGCAGACATGATACAAGAAACGGTCAGAGACTGCAGGCATGTTACAAGAACATGTCAGACTGCAGACAAGATACAAGAGTTGGTCAGAGACTGATGACATGCTATATGAGATATATACAGACTGCAGACATGATATAAGGGATGGCCAGAGACTGCAGGCATTGTCCAAGAGATGGTCAGAGACGTATGACATGATATGGGAGATAGTAAGAGACTGCAGACATGATACTGGAGATGGTCAGAGACTGCAGACATGATACTAGAGATGGTCAGAGACTGCAGACATCATACCTCCCAACCGTCCCGGATTGGCCGTGAAAGTCCCGCTGTGGGAGGTCTGTCCCGCGTCCCGGGCAGCTTCATTCCGGGACAATACAATGTCCCGGAATTGCCCCACTGGCCGATCTGATGCCCCCCTAAAAATTGCCGCATTGTCGCTGTCCCTCACTGCCCGCTGTACTAGTTTTGGCCGCGACCGCTTCATTTCACCCCCAGACGCTGCCTGGCTCACTGCCAAAACAACTGGTTGCTAGGCATGGCCCGCCTGGCGTCTAACAACCAGTGACGTCACGACAAGGAGGAGAGTAGAGCCCCAGCATTTAGCCAAAGGAGGAGTCCTCTTCGCGCCTAAGCTCCGCCCCCGGCTCCGCCCCTGACTCCGCCCCCGACTCCGGGTCTTCCCTGAGTGGAGCCCCAGCATTTAGCCAAAGGAGGAGTCCTCTTTGCGTCTAAGCCCCGCCCCTGGCTCCGCCCCCGGCTCCGCCCCTGACTCCGCCCCCGACTCCGGGTCTTCCCCGAAGGCTGTTCCTGCGCTGGAATAAAGGTAGGAGAAATGCTCCCTGCACTGCCCTGACTCTGAGTACACTCATGGACACTCTGCTCCCTCCCATACACTGCCCCTCTCCAGTCATGCTGTACAGTCCCCCCATACTGCCCTCCACTACCCCCCCCCATTATACTGCCCCCCCCCCAATATACTGCCCTCTACTACCACCCCTCCTATCATACTGCCCCAATCCCATCATACTGCCCCCCTCCCATTTTACTGCCCTCCACTACCCCCCCATATACTGCCCTCTACTACCACCTCTCCCATCATACTGCCCCAATCCCATCATACTGCCCCCCCTCCTATTATACTGCCCTCCACTGCCCCCCCTCCTATTATACTGCCCTCCACTGCCACCCCTCCTATTATACTGCCCTCCACTGCCACCCCTCCTATTATACTGCCCTCCACTGCCACCCCTCCTATTATACTGCCCTCCACTGCCACCCCTCCTATTATACTGCCCTCCACTAACCCCCCCATTATACTGCCTTTCACTGCCACCCCCACCCATCATACTGCCCCCCTCCAATTATACTGCCCTCCACTAACCCCCCCATTATACTGCCTTTCACTGCCACCCCCACCCATCATACTGCCCCCCTCCAATTATACTGCCCTCCACTGCCATCCCTCCTATTATACTGCCCTCCACTAACCCCCCTCCCATCATACTGCCCTCCACTACCACCCCTCCCATAATACTGCCCTCCACTAAACCCCCTCCCATTATATTGCCCTCCACTACCATCCCTCCCATCATACTGCCCTGCACTAACCCCCCCTCCCATTAAACTGCCCTCCACTACCGCCTCCTCCCATCATACTGCCCTCCACTACCTCCTCTCCCATCATACTGCCCTCCACCCCATCATACTGCCCTCCACCCCATCATACTGCCCTCCGCTGCCTCCCCTCCCATCATAATGCCTTCCACTGCCTCCGCCCCCAACATACTGCCTTCCACTGCCACCCCTCCCATCATACTGCCCTCCACTGACACCCCCTCCCATCATACTGCCCTCCACTGCCACCAACTCCCATCAAAAACTGTAAAAAAACTCTAAAAAATAAAATGGATAAAATATAATAACAAAAATAAAATAACAGCAATAAAAAAAAACTACTGATCCTGTTCACTGCCCTACTGATTATGTCTACTGCCCTACTAACCACGTCCACTGCTCTACTGACCACGTCCACTGCCCTACTGACCATGTCCACTACCTTACTGACCACTTTCTCTGCCATACTGACCACTTTCTCTGCCATACTGACCACTTTCTCTGCCATACTGACCACTTTCTCTGCCATACTGACCACTTCCACTGCTCTACTGACCATGTCCACTGCCCTACTGACTGACACCATTCACAGTCCACACTGACACCACTGGCGGAACTACCAGCAAAGGTTGCACTTGCAACTAGGCCCTGGCCTTCTGCCACCATGCCGGGCCCAATCTGCTGTGGGACCATGAAGGGTGATGGGATCAGTGGGAAGGGCTCTGGGCTCGAAGGGAATGGCCCATGCTGGAGGTCGGGGGGGACCTTCATGGTTTCTTGCACCAGGGCCCCTGAAGGTTCTAATTACGCCTCTGCTGCACCCTGTATACAGCTCATCCAGTACCCTGTGCCCTGTATATAGCTCGTCTCAGAACCCCGCACCCTGTATATAGCTCATCCCAGAACCCTGCACCCTGTATATAGCTCATCCCAGCACCCTGCACCCTGTATAAATCTCATCTCAGAACCCTGCACCCTGTACATAGCTCATCACAGATCCCTGCACTCTGTACATAGCTCACCCCAGAACCATGCTCTCTGTACATAGCTCAACCCAGAACCCTGCACTCTGCATGCAGCTCACTCCAGAACCCTGCACTCTGAATGCAGCTCACCCCAGAACCCTGCACTCTGAATGCAGCTCACCCCAGAACCCTGCACTCTGAATGCAGCTCACCCCAGAACCCTGCACTCTGAATGCAGCTCACCCCAGAACCCTGCACTCTGAATGCAGCTCACCCCAGAACCCTGCACTCTGAATGCAGCTCACCCCAGAACCCTGCACTCTAAATGCAGCTCACCCCAGAACCCTGCACTCTGTACGCAGCTCACGCCAGAACCCTGCACTCTGTACACAGCTCATGCCAGAACCCTGCACTCTGTACACAGCTCATGCCAGAACCCTGCACTCTGTACACAGCTCATGCCAGAACCCTGCACTCTGTACACAGCTCATGCCAGAACCCTGCACTCTGTACACAGCTCATGCCAGAACCCTGCACTCTGTACACAGCTCATGCCAGAACCCTGCACTCTGTACACAGCTCATGCCAGAACCCTGCACTCTGTACACAGCTCATGCCAGAACCCTGCACTCTGTACACAGCTAATGCCAGAACCCTGCACTCTGTACACAGCTCATGCCAGAACCCTGCACTCTGTACACACACAGCTCATGCAAGAACCCTGCACTCTGTACACAGCTCATGCAAGAACCCTGCACTCTGTACACAGCTCATGCCAGAACCCTGCACTCTGTACACAGCTCATGCCAGAACCCTGCACTCTGTACACAGCTCATACCAGAACCCTGCACTCTGTACATAGCTCATGCCAGAACCCTGCACTCTGTACATAGCTCATCCTACAACCCTGCCCTCTGTATATAGCTCATGCCAGAACCCTGCACTCTGTATATAGCTCATTCTACAACCCTGCACTTTGTACGTAATGCACTCCAAACACTGCATTCTTTTATCCTTTTTTTTAAATGAATGTGCTGGGATATGTATGTATCCATGAGACTCTTGCTTGTGCAACAATAATAAAAGCATATTTTATAGATACAAGGAAGCCCAAGTTTTGTTTAATGATGCCCATTAAGCTCCTCCCACTATCAAAAGTTTGACCACGCCCACATTTGCCGCAGCGCGCTATGCAAGGTTACTTCCTTCCTCAAGTGTCCCTCATTCTGAAGTTCAAAAGTTGGGAGGTATGCACACGCTGCAGTCAGACTTTCACTTGTCCCGACTTTAGTGCAGACTGCAGAGCAGAGAGCCTGTTGAAGGAGCCAGCTGAGCTGTTACTTTCACTTTCAACTGCAGAAGTCAGGCTTATGTATTTAGGTGAAAGTGGCGAGCTGCCTGTGAGTGCAGGGCTAATGGAGGCTGAAAAAACTCTGGGGGAGAGGAATAGATAGCTGATCCCGGCCAGCAATCTATGAATGCCGGTGTTGTGTCACCGGCTCTTTCGCTATGCACTGGTTTGACAGAGGGGCGGGTCTGGATAGCAGTCCCGCCCCTACCCGACATCACACTCTCTTTTTGACAGGTGAAGTCTCTCATTGGGGCTGCACAGTGCACATCCAGCTGACTTGTTAGGCAATCCCTGGCTGTACTGGATGTACACACTGCTGCAGGTCCCATTGAGAGAAAAATTAGCTTGTAGTCAACAGCATTATGCGGGACAAATCACCTGTATGGCGGGATAGCGGGACAGAGGTGTCAAAGCGGGAAAGTCCCGCCCAATCCGGGACTGTTGGGAGGTATGGCGTGTGTGAGGAGGGAGGAGGGAGGAGGGGGGAGGGGGGTGAGCTGCCCCCTAATCATTATCTCCTTCCTGCTCCAGGAGTCGAAGATACCCAGTGCACTGAAAGGAGAAGGAAGCTGTGGCTGCACTGGATAGAAGACATCTACAGAAAGGTGCTACTTTTACAAAAGTGTGTGTTATGTGTGTGTGGTGTGTGTGGTGTGTGTTGTATGTGTGTGTGGTGTGGTGTGTGTTGTATGTGTGTGTGTGTGTTATGTGTGTGTGTGGTGTGGTGTGTGTTTGGTGTGGTGTGTGTTATATCTGTGTGTGTGTGGTGTGTGTTATATTTGTGTGTGTGTGTGGTGTGTGTTGTATGTGTGTGTGTGTTGTGTGTGTGTGGTGTTGTGTGTGTTATGTGTGTGGTGTGTGTTATATGTGTGTGTGGTGTGGTGTGTGTTGTATGTGTGTGTGTGTTATGTGTGTGGTGTGTGTGGTGTGGTGTGTGTTATATCTGTGTGTGTGTGTGGTGCGTGTTGTATGTGTGTGTGTGTGTGTGTGTGTGTGTTATGTATGTGTGTGTGTGGTGTGGTGTGTGTTGTATGTGTGTGTGTGTGTGTTATGTATGTGTGTGTGTTATGTGTGTGTCGTGTGGTGTGTGTTATGTGTGTGTGTGGTGTGGTGTGTGTTATATCTGTGTGTGTGTGTGGTGTGGTGTGTGTTGTATGTGTGTGTGTGTGTTATGTATGTGTGTGTGTTATGTGTGTGTGGTGTGGTGTGTGTTATATCTGTGTGGGTGTGGTGTGGTGTGTGTTATATATATGTGTGTGTGTGTGTGTAGGGAGGGGGGTTTCAGATGTTATAGTTGAGGAGAAGGGCAATAGTGACATGTGGATGGATGACTGCACTCTGTACCTAGCACTCTTGAACCCTTGCACTCTGTACGTAACGCACTCCAGAACCATGCACTGTGCCTGCACTCTGTACATAACACATGTCAATACCCTGCACTCTATATGTAACTCCAGAACCCTGCACCTTGTGCATAACACACTCCAGAACCATGCACTCTGTATCTAGCCCTATCCTGAACCCTGCACTCTGTACATAATGCACTCCTGAATCCTTCCACACTTTGTGTAATGCACACTTCCATAGTTTATGCAAAATCATTTGTAATGGAAGCTTTTTATTCCTATTTTTTTAAATGACTGTGCTGGGGTTTTTGTATGCATTAGTGAGAATCTTTCTTTTTGCCGCAGTGCACGTAGCGCGCGTTCAGTCGCCTCCTCCCATAAGTGTCCCTCTTTCTGAAGTTCAAAAGTTGGGAGGTATGAGACATGATACTAGAGATGGTCAGAGATTGTAGACATGATACAAGAGATAGTTAGAGACTGCGGGTGTGATAAAGGATACAGTCATGTGTGCACATGAAATAGGAAACTGTTGGTGACTGGTAACTTGCAATACAGTCATTGACTGGGGACACATTACATGAGACTTGAGATCACTGATATAATATTGCAATAGGGAAACACAGCTTAATGTCTGTAGGGGCCATGAAAGCCACACACAAAGTGTCAGAGGGCCACAGGTTGGGCACCAGAAACATGAGACAGACTCTATTTGACTTGCTGCAGCTTGTAATGCACACTGTGAGACGCTCAGAGTAAGCTAGAGTGAGGGTAAGCCTGCTTCAATGATAAAAGACCTGCAATCTTTGGCTAATTTTAGAACTCTGTGACTTCAGTGAGACGTTAAGAAATCATAAAAAAAAAAAAAAAAAAAAAAAAAAAAAACGGCGCTTCCTTTTCCCTTAGAAGTTTTCCAGCGAAGTCTAATGATAAAAAAAAGACGACTTACAATTGCATACCGTTAAATAATGACATGACAGAAGCTCTCTGCGGAAGTAAACAAGAGAGAAAAAATGGATTCTAAATAATTCACCAGTTATTGAAAAATAGAAGATAGGGTGTGCTTCTATGAAGCAAGGGTAATATGTGCAGTTTTTTTTTTTTTTTAACTTTCTCATCAGCCATAATTGGTGTTTCTTTGTAAGATAACAAACTGAACATCCTGAAAAACCTCGTAATGAGACATCTAACACAAATTCACAAAATATGTGAAAATAATCGCAGTGGTAGGTCTAATTGCTGTGTCAGTGAGTGCCGGGAAAATGTAGATGTTATTACGGTGTTCATGTTGTTCTATCAAAGTATCAATGCCAATTAGTGTATATCAGTTCACAAACAGAACTGCGTGGAAATTTTGACAACTGTTGAACAGTGATGGCTGTCTAGAATTATTGCATTGCATGGTATCAATGTAAACGGCCCTCCGATGATGGATGGGGAACAGTCCCCGTTGGAATCTTCAGGCCAACGGCAGCTGTGGCACACGGCAAAACAAAACAGGCTTTATTAAATTTGGTGTGTTATAGTACTGGGTCTTCACCGATCACAAGCGAGTTGTACGGAAGAATATAATTAGTGCGTTAATAGCCGCAGCTGATACATAAATGGACGTATTTCAAGAGGGGAGTGCTTATTCAGCAATTTTTTAATGAGCAGCCTCTGAAAACAAACCTGATTTAGGAAAACAATTGTCCTCCTGTGATCTGGCAAAGGTCACGTTGGAGTGCTGCACGAGAGTTGTGTTCACCCCAGATCCTGCATTGGGCTAACAATAGATTTTACCTCTGTGCTTTGCTACGCATGTGATTACCAACCATTACTCCTGCAATTAATCACAGTTTTCCTGTTCTTTCGGGACAACAAGCTTTCGCTTTTATTGCTGCATTACGAATCGTTTAAAGAGCTATCCAGCGATTTTCTGTTAGATGAAGTTAACAAGATTCTAGTGGGTGCATATTTGAGGCTTACGGAAGATCTCTAAAAAGAAATGTAGAAAACAAAATTCTGACTTTTTAAGTCAGATATGTGTGTTTAAAATTCTAAATGTTTAAAAGACTGAATTCTAACCATAAGGGGTTAATTTACTAAAAAGGGGAAAGAGTGCTAAATCTGGTGCAGCTCTGCATAGAAACGACCCTGTTTCTCCGAAAATAAGACCTAGCATGATTGTCGGTGATGGCTGCAATATAAGCCCTACCCCCCAAATAAGCCCTAGTTAAAGTCCTTGTAGGTCTTATTTTCAGGGTAGGGCTTATTTTCGGGGAAACAGGGTAGGGTTTATTGGGGGGATAGGGCTTATATTGCAGCCATCACCGACAATCACGCTAGGTCTTATTTTCGGGGAAACAGGGTCGTTCCTATGGAGATTGCAGCCATTACTGACAATCACGCTAGGTCTTATTTTCGGGGAAACAGGGTAGGATTGCACCAATACTGCTGCCAATGCGGATACCGAGTATTTGCACAAATACTTGTACTCGTGCAAATGCTCTGATACCCGAAACCGATACCTTTGCGGTGCGATTAGAGCCTATACGAGCAAAGTCCTTTCTTGTATTAACCTCCCTGGCGGTATTCCCGAGTAAGGCTCGGGGTGAATTTTCAGTACCAAAAGCGGTAACCCCGAGCCATACTCGGGATTGCATCGCAGTATCCTGGCACATGTTACGATACCTTTGCGGTGCGATTAGAGCCTATACGAGCAAAGTCCTTTCTTGTATTAACCTCCCTGGCGGTATTCCCAAGTAAGGCTCGGGGTGAATTTTCAGTACCAAAAGCGGTAACCCCGAGCCATACTCGGGATTGCATCGCAGTATCCTGGCACATGTTACCTACCTTGTCCCCAGGATCCTGCAATGTCCCCCCCGCTGGGTCCTCCGCATCCAGTTCGCATAAGTGTGAACCCAGCCTCAATAAGGAGTCAGAATTCTGAGATTAAAAATCAGAATTCTGAAATGAATGTCAAAATTAGAAATTCCAAAAGTCAGAATTCTGTGAATAAAAGACAAAAACATTAAAACTCGAACTTTATTATCTCAAAATTCTGACTTCATGAATTTTTGTGATTAAAGATAAGATTTGAAATTAAAAGTCAGAACTCTGAGACTAAAAGTCATACTTTGGAGTTCATTACCTTAAAAGAAAAGTCAGAATTCTGAGATTAAGCTCAGGTTCACACTGTTGCGAGATTGACATTTTTAATTTATTTCAGGTACTTATATAGCGCCGTCTATTTACGCAGCGCTTTACATGTACATTGTACATTCACATCAGTCCCTACCCTCAAGGAGCTTACAATCTAAGGTCCCTAACTCACATTCATACATACTAGGGACAATTTAGACAGGATCCAATTAACCTACCAGCATGTCTTCGGAGTGTGGGAGGAAACCGGAGTACCCGGAGGAAACCCACGCAGGCACAGGGAGAACATGCAAACTCCAGGCAAGTAATGTAATGGCTGGGATTCTTACTGCTAGGTGAGAGTGCTACCCACTACACCACTGTGCTGCCCAAAAAATCATGCAAATTCAGCTGAACTTGCACGATTTCATTCCCGCATGTCAGTCCGACTTCGGGGGGGGGGGGCGATTTCAGGGACATCTGTGCGGGTTCCTGCACAGATGTCTATTGAAATCGCACCTGAAGTCGCCAAAAGTAGTACAGAAACAACTTTTGGGAATCGGTGCGGCACCGCAAAGTCGGCGTCACACCAATTCGGACGGGGCTATTGCTGGCAACAGCTGCCGATTCGGTATGCGATTTGACATGCTAAATCGCATCAATCTGGGCTAATAGTCAGAATTCTGAAATTAAAAAAAAACAAGAAGGTTAAGACTCAGAATTCATGAAATTGTGTGATTTAAGTTAGGATTTTGCAATTAAAAGTCAGAATTCTCAGATTAAAAGTTAGAATTTGGAGTTTTATATTCACATTTTTGAGATTCCAAGTCAGAATTTGGAGTTTGAACCCTAAGAAAAAAAGTCAGAATTTTTTGATAAATTTGTTTGAGGATGGCCCCAAGGCTCTTCTAGTCCAAAGAAACCTCTAAATAAATTATTGAAACACAAATACTAGGAAATGGGCTACCTGTCATCCAGGGAAACCCTATCAGATAGCATATTAGGTTGCTGAAGTGGGATTCATTTTTTTATACTGTAGTTATAGCAGAGCTTCACTCTCTCAATCAACATTAACTATTTCTATTCTTATGCAGCTAGCATTAGTAAACAAATAGGACAGTGTATCATATTTACTTTTCTTATTTTTTTTTTACATTTCTTCAGTTAGCCTAGGCAAATGATGTCATACATCCCAGGAGTCTTCGGGGCCAGAGGAGGGGTTTTCTCAGCTAAGATCACCCTCCCTCCTGCATGCTTGAGTTGTAAAAGCAGAGGTTTTTTTTAATCTGAATGCATTCTATGCATTCAGATAAAAAAAAACCTTCTGTGCGTAGCAGCCCCCCCCCCCCCCCAGCACCCCCCTAATTACCTGCCTGAGCCCCATCTCTCTTCAGCTATGTCCACGATCCCCTCAGCCATCCAGTACACTCCTCCTGATTGGCTGAGACAGAGCAGTGGCGCCATTGGCTCCCGCGGCTGTCATTTAAAGTCAGCCAGCCAATCAGGGGAGAGAGGGGGCGGGGGCCAGGTCGGGGCTCCATGTCTGAATGGATACACGGAGCTCTGACTCGGCTTGTGTAACCCCTGTAGCAAGCTGCTGGCTGAGGGGCACTCAAAAGAGGGAGGGGCTATTAGCAGCAAAGAGGGACCCGAGAAGAGGAGGATCCGGCTGCTCTGTGCAAAACCAACTGCACAGAGGAGGTAAGTATAATATGTTTGTTATATTAAAAAAATAAAAACGAGCCTTTACAATCACTTAAGGACAGATAGATTACGCAAATTAAAAGCTACATGAATCATCTGCCCTTAGTTAAGATGGCCACGGTCAGGAATGCTAGAGGGTATTTTTCTAAGTGATTTCTCAGCAAAATAAAGCACAGTATATGGGTGGATGGGTGAGCTGCTTTGAATATTGAAAATGAATTAAATAGTGTTTTTGGTTTGTCGTGCTCAGATGAAATGTAGTTCCTTTTTAAACAATACAACCCCAAGCCTGCTGATTAGTCAATGAAGGAACAGCGGAACCTTGGTCAACAATTAGCTCACTTTTCTCTCTCCTTCTGACAGCAACCCCCCCGTGTTAGACTGACAGCACTGCTGAAAGCAATAGAGTATCTTCTAGCCTGAGTTCCGCTGTGCAAATAATTACAGTGCGCTAATATAGCGATAGATTAATGTGCTAGGTTTTAGCAAATATGAACTAAATTGCTTTTTTTTGTGTTTTTTTTTTGTAATGTCTGCCTGAGCTCTGTTTTAATAAATGCAATTTGGATTAACACTTAATACACTTAGTGAAGCTGTATTTAATATATTTCATAGATCACTGTTTGTTGTTCGTTTCGTGGTGGAGTGCAATGATTTTTACTTCACTGCTCCTTTTATCTCACTTGGAAGTCTATGCATGGGACGCTGTCCATAGCCTTTACTGAAGACAATCTACACTCAAGAGAGGATTATATTGGAAATGATATTCTCACAGGAGTCATTCATCAAGGGTGTTGACTAACAGTGAATGGACTGCTGTATTGAATCTGCTCTATTGGAGATTATAGGGATCTGAATTAGGTGAAAACTGCAATGGTTTGGGGGAAGTTTAGTTGCTACCTCTTTCTAAGTAAACCGGTAGTACAGTTGTCCACTAAATTATTTTCTCGTTCCCTATGGTGCAAAAAGCTTGTAAAGTGGCTCTGTCTCAAAAATCAATCCCAGAATGAAACTCTACCCTGCAGAGAAGCAGAGAAGAAATGAAGTACTGCTCTCCCCTGCTGCCCACAGTGCCTAACAGTTCTACAATGTACAGAACCTGCACCACCCCCCCCCCCCCCCCAACAAAGTCATTAGGAGACATAATATTAAATGTTGTGTACATAGCATACTGGACACAGGGGAAGAGGCATACAACTGATTTTCCTCATTCTTCTATATAAAAAAGTACAATACAATTTTTGAAAAGCAAATAGAAAACGTATTAGTAAGTCAGTAAATGGGTTCACACATGCTTGGGACAAAACAAAACTAACAAAAGCAAAAAAATCAAATATCTAAAAATAATTGGGGCAGGCTCGATGGAACACTTTGTCTTTTATCTGCCGTCACTCTTCTATTTTTCTATATTGGCATATCGAATAACATCCTTGGATATCTGTTGACTGTTAACTGGTCGAAACTGTTACGAATCTTAAAGTGTACGTAAACCCCCAATTAATTATCCATTAATAGCTCCATTGTAAGCATTTAAATACCATAATGAATGCCTTTTATTGTTGTTAGTAGTGAAAGCATAATAATGATCTGGTGACACCTTCCGGTGTCGTGGTCTCTCCACGCTTCGTGTAGCAGGGTAACCGGTTGTGGTCCTGTTGTCCTTCGTCTGTGCACTCCGACTGTGTAATGCTTGCAGGGTCCCCAGTGTTCATGAGTGCCAGTCTCTGTGGCAAATATCGGATGGGCCTTGAAGATAGTGGCTTAAATGTAAGTCACTAGCCATTGGCCACCCATATCCCGGCCCTGCAGAAACAAGCAAAAGCTTCTCTTTTAATTACTAATTAGAGAGAGCTAGGTACATACACAATACCCTGCCTGGATGGGAAGGACAGCACTTATATAAACTATGAATTCAGGGGATCATCTTTAATGATATGCAGGTAGCCCCATATAATATATTCATAAAAATATGTTACATTAAAAAATAAAGAATAGCATTAAAAAGAGTTTAATTACATTTTTGGGTAAACAAGGATTAGAAACTATATAACTGTTTCGCTTTAATTCATTTGGAGCTGTTGATCACAGAAGCTATCTATATATTTCAGAATCAGAAACAGTAAAAAAACAAAAACTAAAAAAAAAAACAGCTGCAAATCAAAATGAAAAGTGAGCACTTTTCATTTTGATTTGCAGCTGGGTTTTTTTTTTGTTTTTTTTATGTTTTTTTTTGCTGTTCATGCCACATCTGGAAGATTTCCTGTGGCTTCCTGTATCAGAGACACAGAGGCTGATTCACTATATCAAGTAAGGAAATCTCTCCAAATAAGGGGCAGTCCCTTGTTAGACAGCTGTCACTGGAACATTCCCCCTCCCCTTTTTTCTATATTACTTAAAAATTTCACAAAAATATCTTTTTAGAAATGTTTTGAGACTCAACAAACCAAATAGGCACCCGTTATTGTATCAACATTAGCTATAAGTGCCTTTAATATATCCAAGGGAACATTCCCAAACAACACTTTTGTATATTTGTTTTATTATTGAACTGTCAAACCACTAAATCAACTTTAACATTTTGGATTCACTAAAAATTTCTACAGGGGAGACAATGGTCAACGGGAAAAATAGAGAGGGGAAAAAGGGGTTTGTTATGACCCCAAAACATCAGCGTACTTCTTTGCACTTTATGATTGAATCTCAAAAACACTTTGTATTTTTGAGGTTCATTTTTGAAGTACTGGTTATTTCTTTTTATGAGTTGTAATGATATGGTATCACCATTAGTTGTTCCCCCCTGAGAATATGGTAATGGATGGATTGGATGGATTGGACTGCAGCAAAAACCTGTTTTAAAACTTTATAACTTGATCCAAAAATATGATCTGAATGCCTCCTGGGGGATCAAGAAGGAATTTTTGGAGAAATCGAATCATGCTTTATTGTTTTTTTTTTTTTTTTTTGCCAAGCTCTGGTTTTACTGTGGGTATCAGATTGTGTATATTGAGTTTTTTATTTGTTTCTATAGTTTTTTTCTTCTGTTGGTTGAACTAAATAGTCTTGTGTCTTTTTCAACTTGACCTCACTTCTATGAAACAACAATTTCTTGTAAGGATATAAACGCAAAATTGATAAATAAAATACTACTATTAAAAAAAAATAATAATTTCTCCATATATGCGTTATGCAGTTTAACTATGGACATGTTTTTGTTCATGTTCTTTTGCCAAGATTCAACATTATTCACGGAAACACGGTTTAAAATGTAAGCATCTTGTCATGACCAACAATATTAATGTATTTTTAATCAATTAAAAGTTCGAAACAATAGTACATTGTAACCGCTATAAAACGCATCCCGTTGATGTGCAAAATGGTTGCCCTGGAAACCAATTAGGCAACAGCTGTTGTGAATTCTTGTTTTAAGACCCTATAAAGTTTAAGACATGCCAATTGGAGCCGCACCTAAAAAATGCTTCCCCGAGTTCTACGGGAGGCTGAAGAGTAGGATTTAAAAAAAGGCAGGGCCTTATGGGAGTATCCCCTATGTAATAAATAGTAAACTTTTCATCTCGAACACTGGATTCCTATGATTTATTCATAGTGCCTCATCAGGAACGCCAAACAGATTATCATGTTTATATCACATCTCCACTGAGAGATAAATTCTTTAATAGTTGATTTGGCTGGGTCATCAAGTACAAAGTTGCCTGCTGGGCTGTCAGATTGTGGATGAAAATATAAGATAAAAATTTGCAAGAAAATCAAAGTACGGGAATTAAGAGATACTAGAAGCAACCAATCAATAGATGTTAGCTCTTCCTCAAAAGGTCAGACAGTGTTTTTCTTTTTAAATAAAATAATTGTAGAAATATTCTACTTTTGGTGTACGCTAATAGGAACAAGAAGAGTATAACAATAAAACTTCTGTCGGATTTAGGTTTGTGAAATCACATTGCATCTGGTTAGTCTACTGTGTCCCTGGTGATTTAGAATGCCATGTGGCAATTTTGCACGGGTTGCCGCTCTAAGCATTGAGATAATGATTTGTAAAACTATATTTGGGCTGGTAACTCAAGTAACACGAGCCAACGTGCAATTAAACTTCAAGAAAACTATTAGTACATGGATGGCAAGTCACAGCATACAGCCAATCCATAGAAGAGAATAGGATTAGATAAAGGTATCCAGAAAAGCAAAAAATATGTTGGCACTGAGAGGAAAGTTACGTGAACTGTGGCGATATCCCTGGAGCAGAGAAAATACCCAAACAAAGTCCAGCTCACATTCCAGAAGGATTATGGGATGAAAGGTTGCATGTTTTCAAAATGCATCTCAACATTCATTATGTCTCTTCTGTAATACAGGGCAGGACATTGGCCTAAGACATGAAGAGTAACGATCATCAATTAGCTTAAAAATATATAACAACAGCAACATCATTAACGTGCTGTCTGTATGTTCTACTGAAACATCTTTACTTTGTGAGATAAAACCTGCTTTGTTTCTGAACATAAAAATTAAATAAAAATAAAAGAGGAATCACTATAATATATACAATAAAATATATATAATATAAAGTATATATTTTTAAAGCAGTATTAACCTCCCTGGCGGTATGATTATGTCAGATTTTTGCGTCTCAAAGCGATACATTGTTTCTGCATAGAAATTTGGCGTTTTATATTGCAGGCCTGTAATTCTTAGGAGTAGATCACTTAAATCTGTCCAAACAAGAGTCTAATAGACATCCCGGTTATGATAAAGTTTGAAACATTAAATGATAAATTATAATATAATAAATAATTATAAATAATTATCAAAAATAATAATATAATAATAATAACATTTATTCAATAAAGTAATCAAATCAAAAACACTGAAATTTGCTCAGTCGCAGGATTATCGCTGTCGTCTTTTTCAGTGTCTGATGACAAATGTCCCCATGATTCACTATCGCCCAATTCTGCAAGTGATTCTTATTTACTATCGCTGTTTTCCGCATTTGACGTAAAGGGACGCTTTTTGGTTTCCATGGACATTCTCAAGTTTCCAGGCAGAAAGAACAGTATATATAATATATAAGTGCATGCAGGGCACTGGGCAATGAACTAGGGACAAAAGGGATGTGAAATGATTTGATACAGTAATGTAAACTTGCATAATACAGTGTATTGTATGTGTTATGTGTTTTTCACTTTTTGAATTTTGCCGCCGGGCTCCGCCCCCATGCGTCGCGGCGCTCGCAGGGAACAGAGCCCGGCACACAGTACATCGGATGGAGGACACAGCCTGTGGACACAGCAGGAGGACAACGCAGGATCCTGGGGACAAGCTAAGTAACTTTGCCTTAATCCTGCGATGCAATCCCGAGCGTGGCTCGGGGTTACCGCTTTTGGTAGTGAAAATTCACCCCGTGCCTCACTAGGGAATACTGCTAGAGAGGTTAAATCCAAAACCAAAAATTGAATATATTGCAAGTTACCAATCATTAGATGTGGTGGCTGCATCCGTTTTCTTTTTTAGGATTTTGTTCCCTCACATGGTGATCTGGCCAGTAACACAAAAGTTTCCTGTAATAGTGTGCCTACTGTTTTGTCACATTTTTGGGGTTCTGTTCGATATGTGCAAAGACAGATCACACAAATACCTAAAAGTATAACATTTATTAAAAGTAATGACAGATACAGATAAAGATAAAGAAAATATGACCAGAATACTTAACTAAAGATGCCGTTTCCGCCATGGAGTCCCCCTGCTTTTCATACAGCATGGCCAGGTAAACAGACAGACACATGCCTAATGGTAGCTCTGGATTAGACTAAATGTTCCATGTGATAACTGTAGTATTTAAACTTATATGAGGAATAGACAACCCCCAAGCCAACTCCCTTCGCAATATAACCCCTCAAGGACTTGGTCGGTTAACAATGACATTCTTCTTGTATAAGGTAAAGCTATGCTTATGTCCTTATATGGCCTTCCTAACCAGGATATTAGAGGCTTTATTAGATATTTGTGATGCCAACCTTAATAAGGAATATGAAACATGCAATTTCCCTATCACCTACACGCTGGTTGAAGTAGCACAGGGGGCACAGCAGACAGCAGCATTGTCAGTCTGGGGGGAGAGTAGTATTTCTGTGTAGTAACTCGTCTTCTTACAGAATGTTTACAAAGATGACACCATTTCAACTTTTTCATCCATCTGTGCACATTGCCTTTGTCAATAGTGTCTCATTAAACATTCTGTTTTGTGGATGTCGTACAGCCTGCACCCCTCCTTCATTAAGAACTCAACAACGGCACTTCTCTTCTGCTTAGAATTCATTGTTTAACTGCAATGAAAAAGAAGAAGAGTTACTTTAGGGGAAAGTTACTCTACCAGCATGTGAAATTTGAATGACCTGAAGTTAATAAAAAAAGTTATTCCCACGTTTGCATTTCTTTCAGTGCAGCCCTGGTAATATTTGACATTGTAGGAAAGCATACCTCTTTCCCTGGCTGATAGAATACCGAGGGAAGGGGTTACCAAGCATTAGGTCACATTAGAGGTTTGAAATTCCAGCAACCCAACACCTGTTGTGTCAACAGCCCTAATATTAATGATCTTACTGTCTATGTGTCGGAATGCTTTAATGTTAAGGTTTTCTTCTAACATCATTACTGACTGTTGATCAGATACTAATGTTGGTGTCTTACACATGTCAACTTCCCGCTGCTGCTGATCACCAGCCCCCGGAAAGGTTTCAAACGACAAAAGTCTCTGTATGCATAATCATTAAAGTAGATGAAAACCCTAACTATATGATCTTAAGTTTGCTATATACAAACCATACTTTAATAGAGGCTGATTTACTAAAGCTAGAGTGCAAATTCTGGTGCAGATCTCCATAGAAACCAGGTTCCAGGTTTTTTGTCAAAGCTTAATTTAACAAGCTGAAGTTAGAATGATTGGCCACCATGCACAGCTGCCCCAGATTTTGCACTCTCCAATTTCAGTAAATCAACCCCAATGGTTTGTACTTTGGATTTGGAGTGCCAGTGTCTTGACCTCAGTACCCATTAGAGTCATTTTTTACACATTGTAAGTTCCCTTATATTTTCACAGGAGTCATCAGCAATCCACAACGACTCATATTTTAAAGTGATTGTAAACGATCACCTTGTAAAACAACCCATTCAGTTTAAAATAGAAATGAAAGACAAAACATTTGTGTATAGATATAAAAAAAAAAAAACATTATAAATACCTTTTTTTCCCTTTATTATAAGTGATCACATTCCCTCTGTTCTCAGCTGCATAAGAGTTGGGGGAGGAGAAACAGCATCACGCTGAGCTTCCCAGTGAACGGCTGTGCAGTGGGTCATGTCAGGACAAGTCTGATCATTTTAGGAGAGTACACTGATTTCCCAGCACAGCTAGAGAACTGACCACAGTGTGCTCTCCTGCTTAGTGTGGTCAGTTTTTAATAGGAAATCAAGGGGACTGGCAGGAACACCAGGGGTTTCACACAAAGGAAGCAATACAAAGAGAACAGGATACTTTCTCATACAAGTACATGGTACAGCCTACACATATCAGGAATATGAAATGTTGGGGTAACAAACACTTTAACTACATAGCCTCTGTAGGTGCTTGGTGGATTGACATGACTTTAAATATTCAAGACCTGCTTAGCTGGTGGTTATTTGGAATTATGTTATCCTTCTTAGGCCATCATGACCAGATGAGAAATTGTTGAGGTGGAAGTGGAAGAGAAAAGCTTGTCCTCATTCCGAATTTTCAAATTTTCCAATTCTCCCACACTTACCTGACTGTTAAACCCGCAAGGACCCCACAAACAATAACCAATTTGTTCACAGTTGCCTTGGGATTACATTATGTGACCAGTATACTGTATTGAAAAGATTTCTATACCAAATGCTGTTCTATAAATCACGTTGATGTTAAAGTATATCTACTGCCAAAACTTTTTTTGTTTTAGATAGAGTAGAGTATGGTTAAAACTAGGGATGCACCGATACCATTTTTTTACGAGTACCAATACTTTTTCTTTAGTACTCGCCGTTACCAATTACCGATACCTACCACAACTGTTTTGTTTACACTTCAGCTGTCAGCAATGGTACAAAGCATTAAAAAGTTATTTACAAATTAAATACATTTGCTTTTTTTAAAATTTTGCGCTTTTTTCAATGTGAAACGTGTAAATATATGTTAAAGTTTTTTTTTTTTTTTTCCTTTTTTTTTTTTTTTTTCTATGTTACTATACACCTTCCAAATGGTCCCAATAGAAATCCCCCCTATATTTTTTGCTAAACTGCAGTCATTAATCCTAAGATTTATATGGGCACGTAAACACCCTAGGGTAGCATATGACACTTTGTCGAAGGATAAAAGATTGGGAGGGGTAGGTGCACCGGATATTAGAATGTACTATCAGTCGGTTGTTATCTCTAGAATAACTGACTGGCTACACAGTAAACAGGAGAAAAGTTGGGTGAACATTGAAGCAACACTGAGTGGGGTGGATATAGAAAAATTAATATGGATCCCACCACAATATAGGGATTTGGGAAATAGAGTTAATTTTTTGACCAAGAACACTTTTAAAATCTGGGATAGGGTAGGTAAGAGTTGCCACTGGGATTTCAACTCACCACTATTATCACTATTAAACACGGATTATTTTTTACCTGGGAAGGAGGAACACTTATATTTTACGAGATGGGCAAAAAAAGACGTAATACAACTACAAGACGTGATGAAAGGAAATAGATTGTACACTTACACTGAAATCACACAGGCTTGGGGGAACAGACCACTAGATAAGTGGAGGTATGCACAGATACTGCACTTTACACGTTCACTGCCACAACCACTAAGAGGAAAGGATCAGTTAAGAGATATTGAAAAACTATTAAATACCCCCACATGTGTGAAAGGAAGTATCTCAAAATTATATAGCGTTCTTAGGGGGGAAGCTAGTAAAGGACCTCCCACTTTCTTGGATAAGTGGGAAAAAGAAATAGGAGGCTTAGAAGGAGAAGCACACAGAAGTAAGATACTAAAGATGGTTCACTTAACAGCAAGAGACTCCCGGACATATGAAATGGCCTATAAAGCGATAGCAAGATGGCATAGGACGCCTCGGAAGGTACATGAATACGATGCGGAGACCCCCCCAACTTGCTGGAGAGGATGTGGAGAAATGGGCACTCTTGCCCATCTTTGGTGGGAGTGTGCCAAAATCCAGAAATATTGGGGAGAAATCCTAGGTGAAATACAACAGATAACGGGGGAGCAGGTTAACAAAAATCCTTGGACGTGTCTGTTCCATGACACAGAAAGAGAGATCCCCCAATACATTAAGTGAATAACCCCATTCCTCCTAAACGCAGCTAAAGCACTGATCCCTTGTCACTGGAAAGGGGTAGAAGCCCCAAGGATGAAGGATTGGATAATAAGGGTAGAATGGGCTAGAGGAATGGAAGAAGCAAAACACACGATGGAAGGCCGGCGAGATAAATACTCTAAGACGTGGGCAAGATGGCATGAGTATAGGAACACAGAAAAGTATTTGACAATTATAGAGGCTTGAGGACCATGGAGGGGAGAGGGAGGAGGGGTTTTCTTTTTTCTTTCCTCTGTTCCTTTTTTTTTTTTTTTTTTTTTTTTTTTCTTCTTTGGGGGGAGGGAGGAGGGTAGGGGAAATAAAAAAGTTTACAAAAGCAGATAAGTAAATATTGATACTTTAAATGGATAAAAAGGAAAGGGAAATATTGGTAAAATTAAATATATGTTAAAGTTGTCAAAATATTAACAAAGCAAACAAAAAAGTCTTAATTATTAATAGTTTATAAAATAGATGTGAACAAAAAAATTAGAAGGAAAATAACAATTAAATGGAGAAAGAGAATGAGGAGTTAATTAGAGCAAATTAAGGGTTAATAAGGGGTTAAACAGAGGAATATTTAATTAAAAAATATATATATACATACTGTATATTTTTTTACTTGACAGGTTGCTTTAAACTGACTTCATCTGCAGATCGAAGTTCCTCCCTTTGTTCTGTAGATGAATAAACAGAAAGATACAAAAAGAAACAATGTTTCTTTTTATCTTTCTGTTTTAGTGGCTGAACAATGTTGTTCATGAACATTGCCCAGCTGCTTTTTTTTTCTTTTTTTGACAACTCCAATTGTGGGGACTTTGCATACACTTCAGTGGTCAACAGGGGAACCGAAATGACAGCTAAATAAGTCATCAGTTGTTAACCACTTTATTACTGGGCACTTACTCACCTTCCTGCCCAGACCAATTTTCAGCTTTCAACGCTGTCGCACTTTGAATGACAATTGCACGGTCATACAACACTGTACCCAAACTAAATTTTTATTATTTTTTTTCCCACAAATAGAGCTTTTTTTGGTGGTATTTAAACACCTCTGGGATTTTTATTTTTTGTTAAACAAATAAAAAAAAGACCAAAAATTTTGAAAAAAAAAAGTTTTTTTTGTTTCTGTTACAAAACTTTGTAAATAAGTAAGTTTTCTCCTTCACTGATGGGCACTGATGGGGCTGCACTGACGGGCACTGATAAGGTGGCACTGATGGGCACCAATGAGGTGGCACTGATGAGGTGGCACTGATGGAGCACCGATAGGCGGCACTGATATTCAGCACTGATTGCACTGAAAGGCGGCACTGATGGGCAATGAAAGGCGGCACGGATGGGCACTGATAGGTGGCACGGATGGGCATGGATGGGCACTGATAGAGACACTGATGTACACTTATTGATGGTACAGATGGATGCCAATCAGTGCCAAACAATAATGCCTGCCAATCAGTGATGCCCATTGTGGGCACTGATTGGCATCCATTGTGGGAACTGATTGGCATCCATTGTGGGCACTGAGTGGCATCCCTGGTGGTCTAGGGTGGCATACCTGGTGGTGGGCATTCCTTGTGTTTTGGTGGCATCCCTGGTGGTCCAGTGTGGGCATCCTTGGGGGGGCTGCACTGATAATCCATCAGTGCAGACCCCCCTGTCAGAGGAGCAGCCGATTGGCTCTCCTCTGCTTGACAGACGCGAGTGAGGAAAAGCCGATCACTGGCTCTTCCTGTTTACACTGTGATTGGACACGGCTGATCATGTGGTAAAGAGTCTCCGTCAGAGACTCTTTACCCAGATCATAATTGCGGTGTGTCAGACTGACACACCGCAACAACGATCGCCGGGGGCACACAGCGGCTTGATATCCTGCTGGACATCATATGACGCCTGGTCAGGATATTGAAACCACTTTGCCGACGTCATATTGCTATATGGCGGGCGGCAAATGGTTAAAGATGCGGTGGCCCCGCTCCTTAACAACTGATAGTTGCCGGCTTTTTTTTTTTTTCTACATTTCAGCTGTCAGTGGGGAAATCCCGCTGACAGCTGAAAAAACCGAGCCCGAAAGTATTGGCTTCAGGTATCGGAGAATTTGCACGAGTACCGATACTGATAACGGTATTGCTGCAACCCTAGTTAAAACCACTATCTTTTTTTTCTTTTTCTTTATGCGATCTGTGGCTGTTTGTGGAACATTCTCTAGAAACAACAAAGAGTGAGAAGAGATCTCTCTGGACAAAAAAATATCCCCTCAGTTGTCTTTAAAAACTAATGTCACCATTGGAAGATGTCATCTCTATTTCTGAAAAATGTAGATTTTCCATCAATATCTGCATAGCTCCCTTATTTAGATGGATTGTCCCTCTTTTGGAAACAAATCCCTCTGTCCTGTTTTTCTCCTCAGTTGTCCTTCTTTTTGTCCTAATAAACACAATTATTGTTATTCAGATATAAACCTTTTATTCTACCTCTATATTATTGTATCTGCTAGTTTGAAAAGATTGGGGGAAAAAAAAGCAAAAGTAGTGATACGAAAAGCACTTTGAGGCTTAACCCATTGTTTCTTAGAATACGGCTCATGTATACGGCTCACGGCACATATTTGTGATGGGTCATCTCATGACTTTGTAGTAAACATATTCTAGTTTGTCCAAGTGCAAAAACATTGGCGAGTGATGTTGCACACTATGGGGTTGATTTACGAAAGGCAAATAGGCTGTTGCAAGGGAATTTGCCCCAGAGCATAATGAATGTGGTGAAGTTTCACTTTACAAAGCATAACCAATCATGTGCAAGGGAAATGAAAAAAAAAAAACAGCATTTTTTTTCTTGCTCATGATTGGATAATTAATGTCAGTAAAGCTTTACCTCATTCACTAAGCTCTTGGTGCTAATTCTAATGCCGCGTACACACGGTCGTACTTTTCGTCTACAAAAGTCGGACAGCCTTTCCGACAGACTTCCGGCAGACTTTCGGTGGACTTGCGGCGGACTTGCGGCCTACTTTCTAACGACCGGACTTGCCTACACACGACCACACAAAAGTCGGTCGGATTCGTACGTGATGACGTACACCGGACTAAAATAAGGAAGTTCATAGCCAGTAGCCAATAGGTGCCCTAGCGTGGCTTTTTGTCCGTCGGACTAGCACACAGACGAGCGGATTTCGGGGTCCGTCGTAGTTACGAAGTAAAGTTTTAAAGCATGTTTCAAATCTAAAGTACGTCGGATTTGAGGCTAAAAAAGTCGGTTGAAAGTCCGGAGAAGCCCACACACGATCGGATTACCAGCCAGCTTTAGTCCATCAGCGTCCGTTGGACTTTTGTAGACGAAAAGTAGGACCGTGTGTACGCGGCATAAGTCAAAAGTCATAGGTTCAAAGTCGACAACCTGTTCACCTTTAGAAAACCAACTCCTGTTTCAAATATATGTTTAAAATTATATACTACCATGAGACATAGGGGTTGATTCAATAAAGGCAATAGACTATTCACTTTGTAAGGGGAGATTTGCACTTTGGAAGGGATTTTTTCCCATAACTTAGGGAATTTTCACCAGAACTTAGTGAATGAGGTGGAGATGACTTCTATTATCCAATCATGTGGAAGCAAAATTGTGATTTTTTGTAAAAATATTTTCCTTGCACATGATTGGCTATTCTTTGCATAGAGAAATTGAACCACATTCACTAAGCTCTAGGGAAAATTTCCTTGGAAATTGTAACTTGCCTTGAAAAGTGAAGGGCCGGAATGAGCACTTAAAGGGGTTGTAAAACCTCATGTTTTTTTCACCTTAATGCATCCTAAAGTGAAAAAGCTTCTGACACTGACCGCCCCCCCCAGCCCCCCCATTTTAATCACCTGAGCCTGTTCGTTCCCTCAGCGGAGACGCGCACACCCTCTCTGCCCAGGGTTCTCGGCTCTTGATTGGATAGATTGATAGCAGTGCAGCCATTGGCTCCCGCTGCTGCCAATCAAATCCAATGACGTGGGCGCCGGGGCGGAGCCAAGTCTGACATTCTGTGTCTATGCATGCAAATGCTGGACTCGGGAGCGCACCCGCAAAGTAACACCCAGAGAGAGCGCTTTTCCCAGGAGGGAAAAGGAGGAGCTGCGAGCGCCGCCGGGGGACCCCAGAAGACGAGGTTCGGGGCCACACTGTGCAAAACAAATTGCACAGTGGAGGTAAGTATGATATGTGTGTTATTTAAAAAAAAACAAAAAAAAAAAAAAACCAGGGTTTACAACCTCTTTATATCTACTACACCGCACATAGCACCTCCCTCTGGGAACTGACACAGAAAATTGACCAGCGATGGTACCTCATGCCAAGACGAATCCCCTCATTCAATCCCCACCTCTCGCATCTATGCTGAAGAGGCTGCAGAGAAGAAGGATCCCTTTTCCATATTCTATGGAGCTGCCCCAGGTTAAGCAAATTTTGGAGTGAGACCTTTAATATTATTTCAGAAATTGCTCACTCCACCATTCCCATGACCCCGGGGCCTAGCCTTACTTAATCTTACTTTAGAGACTGTCCCTCCTGCTGTGCGCACAGTAATTACCCACATCCTTTTGGCAGCAAGACTGTCTATCACCAGGCTATGGAAATCCACCATCCCACCGTCTGTAGAGGCCATGGTCCATTGGACTCATACCCATTACGTGTATGAAACGATGATGTCCCCTTCCAGGACAGCTTATATGTGATCCAATAGAGCATGGACTCCCTGGATGGTCTGGAACTCACACCAATTTCCCACTCATCAATATACTACCTCTAAATGACCCGCATAGAGACATAGATACGTCTTACACCATAGACCAATGGCAAAAGGCACTGAGAATCACATATGCTGCGACCAAATGTGTCAACCTATGGGAACTCACCCACAAAATACTAATACGGTGGTATCTAACACCTTACCGAATATTGAAATTTGATCCTCGTTCTTCCTCACTTTGCCGGATGTATAGGCACACTACATCACATATAGCATGGACATGCCCAATGTTACGTACCTTTTGGTCAAAATTTTTTAGAATAATCTCAAATATACCGGTAGTAGTGACACAGGTCCCCCTCTCCAGAGGCATGGCCATATTATCTTTGGGCATAGAGCACATACCAGTAGCTGCGAGAACCATTGTAACTCACATTCTACTCAGTGCAAGACTGGTAATAGCGAGACACTGGAAGGACACAAAACCACCCTCGGTGAAGGAAGTAGTGGAGACAACTCATACACATGCCACCTACGAGCTAACGTTTGCAGCAGCCCAGGGTAACTATCTTAGAATGAGTTCCTGATGGCAACCTTGGACCAAGTGGTACCAACCTAGTGATAAAGGTCAAAACAAGTAAAAAAATGACAATGATAATGAACGCGATACATTCTGAAGTAGTTAGACTGTGTAATATTACTATTTTCTTTTTGTTCACCTTGTTTATACATTTCTTTTCAAGTTAAAACTATTTAGAGAAAACCTATGCTCTTTCATTATTCTCCATTGTAGTTTAAGATCAAGAAAGTCATACATGTTTAGAACATCACTATAGCATCCAGCTGATAACTTACCATAGTATCTACATGTAATATTGTATTAGTACTGCATGATGTAAGCCTCATGCGTACAGCCTATGCTATAAATGCTATACTATGATGTCACATGTCAACTGTTTATTTTCATAACCAATAAAAACGATTGAAACTTAAATGACCCCCGTAGGTGCTATTCTTCCCATTCTTCGCTCTTTAAATGCTCTCCCACCCCTTTCCTTCCGTTCCCCTATGTAAATACTACCTGATCGTACCTCAATGTTTTACTTCAAGTATGGTTCTGGATTATTGCATGTTACACTGGTTGTTCTTTTTGTTATATGCATTGCTGACTACATCCATGTCATTCCATTGGACCGCTCTGCAGGGGCGTTGCTAGGTCTACAAAAGATCTGGGGCTAGAGCCCATAGCAGCGTAGTAAAGAAAGTCATACGCTTGGGCGGGCATACACATGTATATACAGTAATATACGTGTGTGTGTGTGTGTATATATATATCCCCAGAGAGCCCCCCCCTTACATCAGGGTCCCCAGAGAGCCCCCCCTTACATCAGGGTCCCCAGAGAGTCCCCCCTTACATCAGGGTCCCCAGAGAGCCCCCCCCTTACATCAGGGTCCCCAGAGAGCCCCCCCCTTACATCAGGGTCCCCAAAGAGCCCCCCCTTACATCAGAGTCCTCAGAGAGCCTCCCCCTTTCATCAGGGTACCCAGAGGGCCTCCTCCTTACATCAGAGTCCTCAGAGAGCCTCCTCCTTACATCAGAGTCCTCAGAGAGCCTCCCCCTTTCATCAGGATCCCCAGAGAGCCTCCTCCTTACATCAGAGTCCTCAGAGAGCCTCCCCCTTTCATCAGGGTACCCAGAGGGCCCCCCCATTTACATCAGGGTTCCCAGAGAGCCCCCCTTACATTAGGGTCCTCAGAGAGCCTCCCCCTTAAATCTGGGTCCTTAGAGAGCCTCTGCCTTAAAATCAGGGCCCCAGAGAGCCTCTCCCTTGCATCAGGGTCCCCAGAGAGCCCCCCACTTACATAAGGGTCCCCAGAGGGCCTCCCCTCCCCTTTGGGGACCCCTGCAGAGACTCGGGGCTATTGGCCCCAGATTCGGGGCTAAAGCCCCAAAAGCCACCCCCTAGCGACGCCCCTGCCGTTCTGTATATCCATGCCATATTGTTGTATGTTATGTATTTTCTTGAAAATTCTTCAATAAAAAAATTATTGAAACAGAAAAGTGAAGGGCCAATTTGTCTTTAGTAAATAAACCTCATAGCCTATGAAAAATCCAGTTCATTTATCAAAGACAGCCATCATTTTTATGGGGAAAAAAACATATCCCTGCCTACGACACCATCACCCCCTACTGACATTTAAAATATTTTTTAATATAAGTATTAATATTTAACTGACACTTAAGAATGAATTCTGTGTTTAGCATTATCATTTTTGTCTTATTAACAATATGATAGCTTTTCACTTTCCCATTTTACTATTGTTCGTTTGACAACTATACTTGAATGGAAACTGATACTGATGGCTTTGCTGACATTTTGATAATAATTTTCTTCTTGTTTTCCCGCACCATAACGATTTTCTTTTTTGGGTCCATGGATGAAAAAGTTAAAGAATATGTATTGTTATTACATGTGTTTGTATAGAACCAACAATTTACATATATGTTGTACATTCACATCAGTCCCTGGCCTCAAGGAGCTTACAATCTTTGATCCCTAATTCACATTCATACATACACATATTAGGGCCAATTTAGACAGGAGCCAATGAACCTACCAGCATGTCTTTGGAGTCTGGGGGAAAACCGGAGTACCCGGAGGAAACCCACGCAGGCACAGGGAGAACATGTAAACTCCAGGCAGGTATTGCCATAGTTGGGATTTGAACCAACCGCCCTAGTGCTGCCAGGTGGAAGTGCTAACCACTTAGCCACCGTGCAAAGTCTTACCTTGTAAAACAACCTTCAGTTTAGAATTGAAATGAAGGGCAAAACATTTGTGTATATATACTGTGTATATAAAAACATTCTAAATGCCTTTTTTTTCTTTTTAATGACCACATAGGGGATCATTTACTAAAGGCCATAGACTGTGCAGTTGCTTCAGAGCTTTAGTAAATGAGCAGAAGCTCTGACTTCCATCATCCAATTACATGCAAGCAAAAAAAATGTGTTATTTTCCTTGCACGTGATTGGGTATTCTTTGCCAGATGAAGGTTGATCACATTTAATAAAATGTGGAGCAACTGCACTTGCAGAGTGCGCAGTCTATTTGCTTTTAGTAAATTAACCCCATAATCTCTTTTCTCAGTTTGGAGTTCTAGGGGTGAAGAAGCAGCAGTATAGTAACCTTTCCTGTAAACGGCTGAGGAGGGGGGCGTGTCAGCACAAGTCTGACCATTGAAGGACAGGCAGGCTGTGCTCCCAGGACAGCCAGAAAACTGATCATGCTGGGAAGGATGTGCTCTCTTGCCTACCATAGTCAGTTTGATATCATTTTCTTAACATTGTATTTGTTTCTTATTGTGTTTTTCTGCCTCCTTGTAAGTTCCTCTGTGAGCTCCTGAACCTCTGCTTTTCCTTCCTTTCCATTTGTTTGGAGCAAGCAGTGCACGTTAGTTGTGATCGTGTCCACTACTTTATGCAAATCCCATTGTCCATCTGGGGAGCAAGTGAGGGCGACTATGTTTCTACATACAGTAGGACAATGGAGAATGAACGTAGCGACACCCTCTAAAAGAAAGACAGCAGTACACTGATCTTCCCAGTGAATGACTGTACAGGGTGGCGTGTTGGCACAAGTCTGATCATTAGAGGAGAGCAGGCTGTTCTCTCAGCACAGCCAGAAAACTGACCAAGCTGGGATAGATGTCCTCTCACACCTAGTGTGGTCAGTTGAAATGAGAAAGCAGAGGGACTGACAGGAAACCAGGGATTTCACACAAAGGAAGCAATACAAAGAGAAAATGATACAACAGACACATATCAGGAATAGGAAATGTTGGGGTAACATATTCTTTAACTGCTTCTGGACTGCCCACCGCACATTCACTGCGGCAGGGTGGTGCGTCTGCGCGAAACAACGTACCTGTACGTTGCCCTTTCCTCTGGGTCTGGGGCATGCACGATGGACGCCCGCCCGCCCGCGATGGGACCCGCCGTTCGTTCTCAGGATGTGCCCTTATGGGTGGATTTACTAAGGGCCAGTTCACACCATAGAAACGCAGTCCGGATGATGCGTTTTTGATGCGTTCCAGTGCTTTTTTTTCCCCCCTCTTTTTTTCTTAAGAGCCCTTGCACACTGGGGCGGTTTGCAGGTGCTATTGCGCTAATAATAGCGCCTGCAAACCGACCTGAAAGTGCCGCTGCTGTGTATCCAGTGTGAAAGCCCCGAGGGCTTTCACACTGAAGCGGTGCGCTGGCAGGACGGTAAAAAAAGTCCTGCCAGCAGCATCTTCGGAGCGGTGAAGGAGCGGAGTGTATACCGCTCCTTTACCGCTCCTGCCCATTGAAATCAATGGGACGGCGCGGCTATACCGCCGGCAAAGCGCCTCTGCGGTGGTATTTAACCCTTTCTCGGCCGCTAGCGGGGGGTAAAACCGCCCCGCTAGCGGCCGAATACCGACGGTAAAACGCCGCTAATAATAGCGGCGTTTTACCACCGACGCCGCCCCCGCCCCAGTGTGCAAGGGCTCTAACCTTAATTAAGGACATGTGTGCTCCAGTGCTTTTTTGGTGCATTTAGGTGCGTTCCAGTGCATTTTTTTATGCGCTTTACAGCGTTCCAGTACAGTCAAGTGCAGGAAAAATGCATGATGTTCTACTTTTTTTTCTGGAACTGGAACGCACTGGAACTGCAAGCACTGGTGTGAACTATGCCACTGAAAACCATATGACCTACTTTCTATGCATTTTTGATGCAGAAAAAAACACCACACTGGACTGCATGTGGTGTGAATTGGCCCTAAAGGCTAATAGATTGTGCACGCACAGTTACTCCAGGGCTTAGGAAATGAGGTGAAGCTCTGCTGACTTCTATCCTCCAATCATGTGCAAGCAAAAATGCTATTTTTTTTGGTTGGGTATTCTTTTTAAAGTGAAACTTTACCTCATTTATCAAGCTCTGGAGCAACTTGCACTTGCAAAGTGCAGACTCTATTTGCCTTCAGTAAACCAACCCCCTTTGACAACCTACTTGGTGCAAAAAGGTGTCCCTTATTGTTTTCTCAGAAATTTGGGAATTATAGTATTAGTCTCCATGATAAATAGAGAGGGTGCACTCTCCAGGGAGGACACAGGTAGCATTATAAATGTAATGGGGATTTTAACTCTTCTCAAATGTAACCAAAATGAAAAAAATAAATTGCCTTTAGATGTACTTTAACCGCTTGCCGACCAGACGCCGCAGTCACACTGCGGCAGGTTGGCTGGGCTGCACAAACCGGTGTAGGTGTACGTCGGTCCCTTTAATTGTGATAGCAGGCGCACCGCCTGAGGCGCGTCACCGGAGCCGATGCGCATGGCCAGTGGTCCTGCGATGTCCGCCGGCCACCTGCGATCGCTCCAGAGAGCCGAACGGGGATCTGTCAATGTAAACAAACAGATTCCATTCTGACAGGGGAGTAGTGAGTGATTTGCTGTTCCTAGTGATCAGGGACAGCGATCTCTCTCCTCCTCCAGTCAGTTCCCTCCCCCCACAGTTAGAAACACCTCCCCATGGAACACTTAACCTCTTGATCACCACTAGTGTTAACCCCTTCCCTGCCAGTGTCATTTATCAGTGCATTTTTACAGCACTGATCGCTGTATAAATGTCACTCGTCGCCAAAAAGTATCAAAAGTGTCTGATCTGTCCGCCGCAATGTCACAGTCCTGCTAAAAATTGCTGATCATTGTCATTACATACGTGTACAGTACCAGGCTGTCTCCCAGGGGCTATCCTCTACCACGTCTATGCATCTATTACCCCTCTGCGGGCTTGATGCGCAGTTGGGACGGGGGATAATTCCCAAGTATGTTTGTATAGTTCCAGCTGTGTCTTCCTCTGTGGGAGTTTGGACCCCTGGATATGATCCTTTTCTGTGTAAGATACTTCATGCCCTGGTTCCAATGGTGCTCGATTCCTGGCTACTAATAGATTAAGTGGCATTCCGGGAATTTTTCGCAACTTTTTTGAGAATGATCCATACATTGAATATTACCGAAAACGTTCCGGATGTTTGTACATGAGGCTCAATTGGATAAGAAGATTCGTTCCCTTTTTTCTCTGAGCCATTTTTGTGAACCTTGATCGTGTGCCTTGAAGAAGCCTCACGGCGAAACGCGTAGACGCACAAGGGCTCACTGTACAAACCATATCATCCTATATGATTTTTAAAGCTTGTGAATATTGTGTAGATACTATGTAACTTCTTTTTTCAATAAATATTAATTATGTTTTCTACTTCCCCATTGTTTCCATGCCTTTAACCTCCCTGACGGTTTTCCCGAGTGTGGCTCGGGGTTAAATTTCAGTCCCATTACCGGTAACCCCGAGACACACTCGGGATTACATTGCAGGATCCTGTTGCGGCTTTACTTACCTTGTCCCCAGGATCCTGCGATAACCCCCGCTGCGTCTGCGGGCTCTGTCCTCCTCTGAAGCCTCTCTGTGCCAGGCTCCGTTCCCTGCGAGCGTTGCGACGCACGGGGGCGGAGCCTGGCGGCAAATTCAAAAAAGTGTACAAACCATAACACATACAGTACTGTAATCTTACAGATTACAGTACTGTATGAAATTATTTCACATCCCTTTTGTCCCCAGTGCTTTGGCCCATGCCCTGCATGCAGTTTTATATTATATATACTGTTCTTTCTGCCTGGAAACTGGGATTGTCCATAGCAACCAAAAAGTGTCCCTTTACGTCAAAAGTGGCTTTAGACCAGCTAGAAAACAGCGATAGTAAATTAGAACATTTGCAGAATTGAGCGATAGTGAATCGTGGGGAAATTTATTTTATTATTATTATATTATTATTTTTTTTAACTATGTATTTATTATATTATAATTTATGTTTTTATGTTTCAAACTTCTTCATACCCGGGATATCTACTAGACTCTTGTTTGGACAGATTTAAGTGTGTTATTGTTAGAAATTACAGGCCTACAATATAAAACGCCAAATATCCATGCAAAATAATTGTACCGCTTTCAACACCTAAAATCCGAAATAATCATACCGCCAGGGAGGTTAAAGTCCGATCCTAGGCTACTCTTTGATTAGCCTTCTTTTTCTCCACTGCCATTACTAGTAAAAAAAAACTAACTAAAGAACTAAGTAAAAAAATAACTTTTGCGCAAACCAATCAATATATGATTTTTTTTTACCAAAAACATGTAGAAGAATACCTATTGGCCTAAACTGATGAAGACATTTTTTTTTATTATTATTTTTTGGGGGGATTTTTATTATAGTAAAAAATAAAAAATATTGTTTTTTTAAAATTGTCTGTCTTTTTTTGTTTATAGCGTAAAAAATAAAAACCGCAGAGGTGATCAAATGCCACCAAAAGAAAGCTCTATTTGTGGGGAAAAAAAGGACATCAATTTTGTTTGGGGACAGACAGCGCAATTGTCAGTTAAATGAACGCAGTGTCATATTGCGAAAAAAAAAAATAGTCTGGTCATTAAAGGGGTAAATTCTTCCGCGGCTGAAGCGGTTAATACAACCCGGAAACATCTTACAAAAGAAAGTTCTCTTGAAAAGTTGGAATATATTCTACCAAGTGCTGTAGAACTATTCAAATTCAAATCTCTTTATAGACTATTTGCTGATGGTATAAAAAGTTGTCTTTGGAATAACATCTGCGTAGGTCAGGTGTTATTTTTAAATTCAAAGTCTGGTGCAAGAACAAGAGGGACAAATGAAAGCGCTCATTTCGGTTCTCGGCTGCCGTCTTTCTGCTCGAGCCATTGATTGGATGTGTCCTGCTTTGCCGAGATGAGGATATAATAAAAAGTACAGAATTTGCAGTTTGGGATAATTACCGCTGTATGTATGTAATTTTGCAGCTGTTTAATGAGCAGCAACGGGTCAAAGTTGGTCAAGGTCCACGGACTTGCTTAAATGCTTCAGACAGGAAAAAAAAAAAAAAGATCTGCCTTCCCTAAACAGACCTGCTGTTATTAAGTCATAGAATACGGAAAAACGAACAAAAATCGCGGAGCTTCTTTGCGCTGAATAAATGATGTTTGTGATCCTGAATAAAGGCTCCGGCAGATCTGCTTTTACAGTAGAATTGAACTAAAAATTATGTAAATAAAAAAAAAAAAATGCAAGCCGGGTTTTTATGATAGAAGAAACCCTATTGGCCTTTTCTGCCATAAATGCTTTGCCCTGCATGTCAGTGGAAGTGCCGGGACAAGGTCATCTAGAGCCCAGGGCGAAAATGCCAAATTGTGCCCCCCCCCCAAGATGAATGAGAATTATGTGTCAGCAAAATCCCCCCCCCCAAAAAAAATAAAAATCAAGCACTAATCTGCATGCTTACCCCTAACCGTTAATTCCCCCCCCTCCCAATACAAATCCGCCTCCTACTGAAATCCCCTAGCACAGATCTTTGCCCCCTTCCCCCCCACCAAACCCCTCCCCCCAGCTCAAATCCTCTCATTCCCCATATGCCCCCAGCACAAATCCACTCCCCCACACCCCAAAAAATCCCCCCCCCCTCCTAGTACAAATCCTCTACCCCTCAAATTTCCCCATCTGAGCACAAATCCTCTCCCCCCACCCAAAAATGCTCCCCCCCAGAAAAATAAAAATCAAGCACTGATCTGTATGCTTACCCCTAACCGTAAATTCCCCCTCCTCCCAATACAAATCCGCCTCCTACTGAAATCCCTTAGCACAGATCTTTGCCCCCTTCCCCCCCACCAACCCCTCCCCCCCGGCTCAAATCCTCTCATTCCCCATATGCCCCCAGCACAAATCCACTCCCCCACCCCCCAAAAAAATCCCCCCCCTCCTAGTACAAATCCTCTACCCCTCAAATTTCCCCATCTAAGCACAAATCCTCTCCCCCCACCCAAAAAAATAAAAATCAAGCACTGAACTGCATGCTTACCCCTAACCGTAAATTCCCCCTCCTCCCAATACAAATCCGCCTCCTACTGAAATCCCTTAGCACAGATCTTTGCCCCCTTCCCCCCCACCAACCCCTCCCCCCCAGCTCAAATCCTCTCATTCCCCATATGCCCCCAGCACAAATCCACTCCCCCACCCCCCAAAAAAATCCCCCCCCCTCCTAGTACAAATCCTCTACCCCTCAAATTTCCCCATCTAAGCACAAATCCTCTCCCCCCACCCAAAAAAATAAAAATCAAGCACTGAACTGCATGCTTACCCCTAACCGTAAATTCCCCCTCCTCCCAATACAAATCCGCCTCCTACTGAAATCCCCTAGCACAGATCTTTGCCCCCTTCCCCACACCAACCCCCCCCCCCAGCTCAAATCCTCTCATTCCCCATATGCCTCCAGCACAAATCCACTCCCCCACCCCCCAAAAAAATCCCCCGCTCCTAGTACAAATCCACTATTTTAACTTTTCTAGGACACCTCCCCAAATTTCCCCTCCTATAACAATTCTTATCCCCTGTCGCCCCCCCAAATTCCCCCCCCAACACAAATCCCCTCCCCTCCAACCTCCTTGTGGTCCCCCCCTAACCTCACATGATACCACAGTGTCCAGGGCAGTTGCCCCTCCTGCCCACCCCTTGTCCCGGCTCTGGTCAGCGGTAATGTACACTGAGCCATGCACACGCAGCTCGGCGTAAAATAATACTGTAGCGGCAATACATCAGCACCCATCCCCAAGAAATGATCAATACATTAAACCAATTGGTATGTCAGGAGGTGGGACTTTAATGGGCCCAAAACCAACATACGTAAAAATTATAAAAATCGTACAAAACATTATATTAGAGTGACCGATAAAATATTATAGCCAGGCCATAAAATGTACGTTTTGAGCAAGTCTCGAAGTGCGTCAGCTATTTAGGCAGGCATTTTTCTGCTGTAAATACACAATATTACAATATTATTATTAGGATTTATATAGCACCAACAGTTTACACAGTGCTTTACAATATAAAAAACATTATTATTATTATTATACAGGATTTATATAGCACCAACAGTTTGCGCAGCACTTTACAACATGAGGGCAGACAGTACAGTTATAATACAATTCAATACAGGAGGAATCAGAGGGCCCTGGTCATTAGAGCTTACAATCTACATGGGCGGGTCAAGTGGAACAAAAAGGTAATAGCTGTGGAGGATGATCAGATGGAGAAAATGAAAATACAATGAACTTTAATGGCATTCCCAGTCTTAGTCCGTAGAGTTCAATATTGAGTTGGCCCACCCTTTGCAGCTATAACAGCTTCAACTCTTCTGGAAAGGCTGTCCACAAGGTTTAGGAGTGTGTCTATGGGAATGTTTGACCATTCATGCAGAAGCGCATTTGTGAGGTCAGACACTGATGTTGGACGGTAAGGCCTGGCTCGCAGTCTACGCTCAAATTCATCCCAAAGGTGTTCTATCAGGTAGAGGTCAGGACTCTGTGCAGGCCAGTCAAGTTCCTCCACCCCAAACTCGCTCATCCATGTCTTTATGGACCTCGCTCTGTGCACTGGGGCTTGGGGCTCAGTCATGTTGGAACAGGAAGGGGACATCCCCAAACTGTTTCCACAAGGTTGGGAGCATGAAATTGTCAAAAATGTCTTGGTATGCTGACGCCTTAAGAGTTCCCTTAACCTCCCTGGCGGTTTTCCCGAGTGTGGCTCGGGGTTACATTTCAGGACCATTAGCGGTAACCCCGAGCCACACTCGGGATTACATCGCAGGATCCTGGTGCCTCCTTACTTACCTTGTCCCCGGGATCCTGCGATGTCACCCGCACTGTCCGAGGGCTGTGTCCTCCTCCGAAGCCTCTCCGTGCCAGGCTCCGTTCCCTGCGAGCGTCGCGACGCACGGGGGCGGAGCCTGGCGGCAAATTCAAAAAAATGTAAAAATCATAACACATACAGTACTGTAATCTTACAGATTACAGTACTGTATGAAATCATTTCACATCCCATTTGTCCCCAGTGCTCTGGCCCATGCCCTGCATGCAGTTTTATATTGCATACACTGTTCTTTCTGCCTGGAAACTGGAGATTGTCCATAGCAACCAAAAAGTGTCCCTTTACGTCAAAAATGGCTTTAGACCAGCTAGAAAACTGCGATAGTAAATTAGAACACTTGCAGAATTGAGCGATAGTGAATCGTGTGGAAATTTATTTTATTACTATTTATTTTTATTTTTTTTAATTATTATTTTTTTTTTATTATATTATAATTTATGTTTTTGTGTTTCAAACTTTATCATACCCGGGATATCTACTAGACTCTTGTTTGGACAGATTTAAGTGTGTTATTGTTAATAATTAAATACCTACAATATAAAACGCCAAATTTCATTGCAAAATAATTGTACCGCTTTCAGCACCTAAAATCAGAAAGAATCATACCGCCAGGGAGGTTAACTGGAACTAAGGGGCCAAGCCCAACACCTGAAAAACCACCCCACACCATAATCCCCCCTCCACCTAAGGATTTGGACCAGTGCACAAAGCAAGGTCCATAAAGACATGGATGAGCGAGTTTGGGGTGGAGGAACTTGACTGGCCTGCACAGAGTCCTGACCTAAACCCGATAGAACACCTTTGGGATGAATTAGAGCGGAGACTGCGAGCCAGGCCTTCTCATTCATATCAGTGCCTGACCTCACAAATGCAGTTCTGGAAGAATGGTCAGACATTCCCATAGACACACTCCTAAACCTTGTGGACAGCCTTCCCAGAAGAGTTGAAGCTGTTATAGCTGCAAAGGGTGGACCAACTCAATATTGAACCCTACAGACTAGGACTGTAAAGGCAGGTGTCCCAATACTTTTGGTAAAATAGTGTATATTGTATTCCCAGGTCTCAAAACTTCAAGTCCTGAGCTACTAGCCAGGACCTTAAGAGTCGCCACCAGTTGCCCGACCCAATCCCTACCATGCCCCACCCCTTATTCCGCCCCTAAACACGCCCCTGTAAATTATCTAATAAAATTACACTGTTAAATGTTTTATGCAAAATTAAGTTACAAAAACAAATATTGACAAGAACAACTTTAACAACACTAACATAAAGAATATTTAATTGATCTGACTGTGATAAATAAAATAAGGATAACATATGATTGGCTACTACAGGCACTGTACACATCAATAATGCCTTGTTAAGTAAATATTTTAATGCTATAATAAATATAGCATAAAAAAATGAAAACCAATGAATGACACTTTCACTGATTTAGGATGCAGAGAGACTTACAGCGGAGCACAACACTGGACAGGGGAATTGGAGCTGCCAAAGTTACCTTTTCCTATTAACAAGCTGGTGATTGGTTCCTAGGTGGTCTGAGCAACCAATCACCAGCTTGTTAATAGGAAAAGTTAACTTTGGCAGCTCCCACTCAACCCCCTGGTTAGGGTATAAGATATTAGGTATTTTGGTTCCCCTGTGTTTTACAGGCCACTGGGTTGAATATTCCCCCCCCCCCCCCCCTGCATTTTAGAGGGTTCTGGAATCAAAGAAGGAGGAAAGACAGAGGAGCGGTCTGAATAGTTATGGAGACCCAGTCAATACTTGGGGAGGTGTGCCCAGTAGGTGGCTGGAGAGCCGATAAATAGTCTGAATAGGAGCAAGGAGTGAATGGGTCCTGGGTCCAGTCCTGCAAGAGGAGTTCCCAGCCAATGGGGACCCTGCCCATAAAAGCAGTCTGCTGGAATTCTGCTTGAGGGTCATCAAGGTCCCAGCTGTAGCATAGCTGGGGGACTTTTTTCAAAATCTGGTTTGGATTTTGGTCTGGAGAGCTTGCTGAAGAGTGGAGATAGGAGCAGGGTGTCCAACTGTTCTGTGGTATTGTGATCTTTGTTTCTCCCTCACTGAAGCGTGCCCGGTGGATATTGGCAGGAGGCAGCCTGTGGCACTTTGAGTACTGACCTAAATTCTGAGCCCTAGTGACTGTGTGCTGGTTCTCTTTCCTTCAGGGGGCTCTTGTAACTTTTCAGCCTGCAGTGGCCCATTAGGAGAACTGAACTTCAACTACTTCTCCTACCCTGAGGCAGAGAGACTGTTAAGTACAGGCAGTCCCCGAGTTACGAACACAATAGGGACTGTAGATTTGTTCGTAAGTCGAAGTTGATTGTAAGTGGCAACACTGCATTTGTAAGTGTAACTTATGGTCGAAACACTGCATTTGTAAGTGTAACTGCCGCCTGTGCATGGATGTGGGATGTTCCGGGCGCTTGTTATGCTATCTTGTTATGTTATCTGGGGCATAGTTCGGCAGTGTGGGATGTGTCCGGAGGTGCTCGAAAGGTAACAACCCCATTGTTTTTTTTAAATTCAAAACTGCTGCTCTTTTTTTTGTTTATAGCGCTAGAAATAAAAACCGCAGAGGTGATCAAATACCACCAAAAGAAAGCTCAATTTGTGAGGAAAAAAGGACGTCAATCTTATTTTAACCGCTTGCCGACCAGCCGCCGTCATTATACGGCGGCAGGTCGGCACGATCCCGCGAACCGTCGTAGCTATACATCAGCTCGCGGGGTCGGGATAGCAGGTGCACGCACGCTCCCGGTGCATCGTGGGAGTGCCGATGCTCGTGGCTGACGGTCGCGATGACCGCCGGCCACGAGTGATCGCAAGCACGAGAGGCAGAACAGGGACGCGTGTGCGTAAACACACAAATCCCTGTTCTGTTCTGTGAGGAGAGACAGATCATGAGTTCCTATTAGCTTGGTACCACGATCTGTCATTTCCTCTAGGTCAGTCCCCTCCCCCTTCTGTTAGAAACACACACAGGGAACACAGTTAATCCCTTGATCGCCCCCTAGTGTTAACCCCTTCCCAGCCAGTGACATTTTTACAGTAATTAGTGCATTTTTATAGTACTGATCGCTGTATAAATGCCAATGGTCCCAAAAATGTACCAAAAGTGTCCGATGTGTCCGTCATAATGTCGCGGTCCCGATAAAAATCGCATTACTAGTAAAAAAAAAATAAATAATAAAAATGCTATAAATCTATCCCCTATTTTGTAGACGCTATAACTTTTGCGCAAACCAATCAATATACGCTTATTTCGATTTTTTTTACCAAAAATATGTAGAATACATATCAGCCTAAACTGAGAAAAAATTAGCTTTTTTTTTAAAAAAAAAAAATGGGGATATTTATTATAGCAAAAAGTACAAAATATTGTATTTTATTTCAAAATCGATGCTCTTTGTTTGTTTATAGCGCAAAAAATAAAAACCGAAGAGATGATCAAATACCACCAAAAGAAAGCTCTATTTGTGGGCAAAAAAGGACGTCAATAATGTTTGGGTGCAGCGTTGCACGGCCGCGCAATTGTCCGTTAAAGTGGCGCAGTGCCGAATCGCAAAAAATGGCCCGGGCATTCAGCAGCCAAATCTTCCGGGGCTGAAGTGGTTAATACAACGTCGCACGACCGCGCAATTGTCAGTTAAAGCAACGCAGTGTCGGATCGCAAAAAATGGCCTGGTCAGGAAGAGGGGGGGGGGGATAAAAACCTCTGGGGCTGAAATAGTTAAATGATGTTAGGGCATTGTACTTTGGCGTGCATTAAAGAAAGATTGAAGTTTACAGGTGAGCCCATGTTTATTAAAGGGGCGTGTAATGAAATAACGATGAAGCGAGGTTAATAGAAATGAGGAAGGACAGATATCATCTGCACAGTGATGTCCTCGAAAGGCCTGGAGCCAGGTGCCTGGCCTGTCAAGGTAAAAATGGAAGAAAACGACACCGCTAATGAGTCCTCTCCAGAGACTGGTGTCACTTTAGCAGCGAAAGACTTGATTTGCCTTGGCTAGATATCGGAAAGTGCCGGAGCGCCCGCACCACGGCTACAAAAAAAAAAACACAGACAAGGAAATATAGAATCAAATACTGATCATAAGTAGCTCCTGTCGAGCGTTCAGCCGTCGCCCTGCCAAGAACCCAGAGTGCCGTGGCAGATAGCTGTAATAAAGGGCAAGAAAATAATACTAATCAGCAAAATATAATCAGCCTGGATATTTTATTACGATTGAATTCCACTGCAGGAAGGTCGCAATCACAACTGAAAACCATCTCAATTAAATGATTTGATAATACGCCGCTGGTTTTAGAGGGAAAATACACCATCGCCTTATAGGTCGGAAGTAAAGTCAGCGGCAAGAGAGGCCGTAAATTGTGTGCTTTATTGGAAGTGTTGAATATTGTGTTGAGACTGCTTTAACCACTTCAGCCCCGGGAGGATTTACCCCTCTTCCTGACCAGAGCACTTTTTGCGATTCGGCACTGCGTCGCTTTAACTGACAATTGCGCGGTCGTGCGACGTTGTACCCAAACAAAACTGACGTCCTTTTTTTCCCACAAATAGAGCTTTCTTTTGGTGGTATTTGATCACCCCTGCGGTTTTAATTTTTTGCGCCATAAACAAAAAAAGAGCGACAATTTAGAAAAAAAAAACGCAATATTTTTAACTTTTTGCTATAATAAATATCCCCCAAAAATATATAAAAAAACTATTTTTTCTTTCCTCAGTTTGGGCCGATATGTATTCTTCTACATATTTTTGGAAAAAAAATCGCAAAAAGCGTATATTGATTGGTTTGCGCAAAATGTATAGCGTCTACAAAATAGGGGATAGTTTTATGGCATTTTTACGATAATTTTTTTTTATTAGTAATGGCGGCGATCTACGATTTTTATCATGACTGCGACATTATGGCGGACACTATTTTGGGACCATTGTCATTTATACAGCGATCAGTGCTAGAAAAATGCACTGCTTACTGTGTAAATGACACTGGCGATGAAGGGGTTAAGTGTGTCCTAGGAAGTGATTCTAACTGTGGGGGGGATGGGCTTCAAGTCACATGACAGCGATCACTGCTCCCGATAACAGAGAGCAGTGGTCTTTGTCATGTCACAAAGCAAAACGGAGAAATTCCTTGTCTACAAAGGCATCTCCCCGTTCTACCTCTCCGTGACACGATCGCGGGCACCCGGCGGACATCGAGTCTGCGGTGCCCGCGGCCACGGAGAACGCGGCCGGCGCATGTGCGCATGCAGCACCGCTTCTTAAAGGGGACGTACCTGTACACCCTTTTGCCCACCCGTGCCATTCTGCCGACGTATATCATCGTGCAGCGGTTGGGAAGCGCTTAAAGTGATTGTAAAGGATCTTTTTTTTTTTAACAACTTCACCTCCGGAAGGCTTACTTCCCCTTTTATGACCAGGCCGTTTTTTGTGATAGGGCACTGCATTATTTTAACTTGCGAATGCGCGGTCGTGCGACACTGTACCCAAACAAAGCTTATGTCCTTTTTTTTCCCCCACAAATAGAGCTTTCTTTCAGTGGTATTTGATTTTGTGGTTTTTATTTTTTGCGCTATAAACAAAAAAAGAGTGACAATTTCGAAAAAAACAAAACAATATTTCTTACTTTCTGCTATAAAACACATCCCATAATTTTTTTTTTTGAAATCGCATTTCTTCATCAGTTTAGGCCAATATGTATTCTGCTACATATTTTTCGTAAACGAAAATCCCAATAAGAGTATATTGATTGGTTTGGGCAAAAGTTATAGCGTCTACAAACTACTGGATATTTTTATGAAATTTGTATTTATTTATTTTTTTGTACTAGTAATGGCGGTGATCAGTGATTTATAGCAGGACTGCGATATTGCGACGGGCAAATCGGACCCCTAACTGACACTTTTGACACTTTTTGGGGAGCAGTGACACGAATACAGTGATCAATGCTAAAAACATACACTGTCACTGTACTAGTGACACTGGTAGGGAAGGGGTTAACATCATGGGGCGATCAAATGTGTTCCTAGCTAGGGATTCAGTGTAGTGGGGGAGGTGCTTTTGCTGGGTGAAGACAAGGATCTGTGTTTCTGCTGTACAGGAGCACAGGATCAATGCCTTCTGTACTGACAGAACGGCGATCTGCCTTGTTTACATAGGCTGACTGCTGTTCTGCCTGTGTAACGATCAGACATCAGTTCCGTGGGACCCGCTGATCAGCTCCTGCTGTGTAAAATCACAGCGGGAGCGTGCCGCAGCGGGCATGCCCTTACGCCCAATACCCGGAAGTGCAGGATCACGTATATATATATATACATGATCCTGCACAGCACAGCCACTCTGTAGCAGTAAATTTGTTATAGGATGGTCGGCAAGCAGTTATTAATGAACATGTTATGCTAACTTACTCTGTGTAATGGTTTTGCACAGAGCAGCCCCAATCTTCCTCTTCTTGAGATCCTCCAAAAGCTGTGCCCCAGGCTCCTCCTGCCTTTGAGTGACCGACCCCCCCCCAAAAAAAAAGCCGCTTGCTAGTGGAGTGTATTCGTACGGGCTCAATTTGGCTGCCTTACTCACCTTCCTCATTGGACATCACTAGTGCTTGGTGATTGGCCAAATGCTGTCCCATGGGGTGGAGATAGAGTCCTCAGTCCTATGTAAACTGAAATTAAAGCATCTTGGAGCTTAAAGCTGATCTTCACTGCATCTGAGCACCACAAACCAAAAACACTATATAATATTTAATTCATTTTTCCTTTTAAATCAGAAATAACATTTTTTAAAACTTTAACAAATAAACACAACAAATACAACCAGTATACAAATCAGTAGTGGTGTTCCAAAGTTCCCATTAGTTATACAAGGTGTGCTACATCTAGAGAGTGGTAATCACTCTTAAAGCGGTAGTTAAAGTGGAGTTCCACCCACTTTTACAACTCTTCGGCATCCCTCACTAAACTGTGCACTGTAAACGAATTGGATATTTTTTAATTTTTTTTCTCAGCACTTACTGTATATCTGCTGTATTCATTTTTCACTTCCTCCTCCCTGGCTGCGGCCCAACGCATCATTTCCTGTTTGCAAGGCCTTCTGGGAAGGGGCGGCAACCTCCTCTGACACTGCCGTTGCTATGGAAACCTGACCTGAAACCTATTACACTGCTTGTGCTGCACTGAGCATGTGCGAGATCTGCAAGGATGAGATCCAGGAAGTAATACAGTCTGGCTTCAGATGCCCACACTTAAGATGGCCACGGCCTGCTGTAAGTTTATAAAACAAACTACTGCTATAAACTAACAAAACAGACCTTAGTTTACAGACTAACTTTACTAGAATACATTAAGCTTGTGTATTATAGGGTTTTTTTTATTTAAAAAGTATAATTTCGGCCGGAACACCACTTTAAAAGCATTTTTATTTTTTTAAAAATCCACTGCAGGGTAAAGGCATATTGTGCTAGTAGGCATCGCCTTCTAGCACATTATGAAAAACTTACCTTAGAACAAAGCCCTCAAGCGGCACGCTGTCACCACCATACCTCCCAACATTTTGAGATGGGAATGAGGGACACCTACTAACAAACGTATGTAGGCATAGGACACGCCCCCGGTCACACCTCCTTAAAGGAGAATTAACCAAAAAAAAAAAAGTTAATTAAATCCACAAGTGTTTTTTTTACCACTGCTGTTCCTTTATATTGGCTTTTAAAATGTACAAATGCAGCAATTTAGAATTTGGATGAAAGGTTTAGCACTGGGAAGCACTTTTTGAAAGATAAAAAGTGCATTTTATATACAACTATATAGATCAGACCAAAATGAGGGACAAATGAAGGGGAAAGAGGGACAGAGGGACATTGCTCCAAATCAGGGACAGTCCCTCAAAATCAGGGACCGTTGGGAGCTATGGTCACCACTGACAGGACTTCAATCTTCACCAGGTCTTTCTTCCAGGTTTGCGTGCTCGGGCCGTCTGATTGGCCAAGCCACGTTGTTGTCACTTCCGCGCATGCGTGCTGGAGTCACGGACCGTGGCACAGAGCTCTGAAGGGATAGCACAGGTATGCCATCCCTTCAGAGTGCATGTGGCAGTGACATCACCGGCTGCATTCAATGTGAATATCTCCAAAACAGGTTTAGGAAATATTCACTGAAGCTACAGGTAAGCCTCATTATAGGCTTACCTGTAGGTACAAGTCAAAAAGAAAAGTTTACTACCTCTTAAAGCACATTCACATTGAAAATGCAGAATTTGCAAAGTGCACATATATTGGGGAAGGGTGTAATAACAAAAGTTTGACCACTTGGGATGGAAGCTACAACAGGATTTAACTCATTTTTGATATTCAAAGCAAACTTCCCATCCATCCATGTCTCTATGCTTTATTTTGTTGAGAAATCACTTTTAAAAACACCCCCTTAGCATTTTTGGCCATGGCCATCTTGAGTAAAGGCTGATTCATGTACCGTTTACTTTCTGGAATCCATCTGCCCTTAGCTCAAACATGCATGCAAGATAGTTTACTTAGCTGAGTAAACCCCTCCTCCTCTCCTCCCCTCCTGAAGACTCCTTGGATGTATGACATCATTTTCCTAGGCAAGAAAACAGGAAGTAACTGAAGAAATGTAAAAAAAAAAAGTTTAAAACAAATAAATATGATATACTTCCCTATCTATTTACTAATGCTAGCAGCATGAGGAATTAATAATAACCAATGTTGATTGAAAGAGTGACGTTCCATTTTAAGTGGGACTTCTTTTCTACGTTCCTGGCAGCTGTGAGTGAGCAAAAGGAAGGTGCGTATAGTCTGTATTTGAAAGATGACAACAAAGAGCATTTGTTGGGTGTATTTGGGAATATTACCCTTTCATTACAAGCAGGGGTTCTCAGATTGCCCGATAACTTCAAGCAGTGGTAGTGCAGACTGCTGCAGTATAACAACGACAGAAGTACTAAGCAGATAGATTCCATTTCCTTCTTCCACCTCGAACTTTGAAATATATCATAAAAAAAAATGTTTTTCTTTACTTCTGGATAGAATGCTAAGGGGTTAGAACATCTGTTAGTTTTTTATTGCTTTTTATGGGGTTTAGATATTTCATGTCGGTTGACATTCATCACGTCATCAAATGTACTGAGAAAATTTGTACGAATGCACCTTTGGAAAATCGACTTGAGTACGGCCAGTCTTATTGTGTTTCCACCAATGCATATTAAGCATAATTGTTAAATGGGTTGTAAAGGCAGAAGGGTTTTTTTTATCTCAATGCATTCTATTCATTAGGATAAAAAGCCTTCTGTGTGCAGCAGCCCCCTTCAGCCCCCCTAACACTTACCTGAGGTCCCTCTCTGTCCAGCGATGCCCACGAGTGTCTCAGCCATCCGAGATTCTCCTTCCTGATTGGCTGAGACACAGCAGCAGCGTCATTGGCTCCTGCTGCGGTCAATCAAAGTTAGCTAGCCAATCAAGGGATAGAGGGGGTGGGGCCGGGGCCGGGCTCCGTGTCTGAATGGACACAGGGAGCTGTGACTCAGCTCGGGTGCCCCCATGGCAAGCTGCTTGCTGTGGGGGCACTGAACAGGAGGGAGGGGCCAGGAGCACAGAAGAGGGACCCGAGAAGAGAAGGATCCGGGCTGCTCTGTGCAAATCCACTGCAACAGAGCAGGTAAATATAACATGTTTGTTATTTTTATAGGAAAAAAAAAAACAAGACTTTACAATCACTTTAAGTCGCTGCATTTTAGGAGCTCCAGGGCCCCCCTTCATCGGGGCTGCTAAAAAAGAAGCAAAGAGGTTTTTTACTCCTAACTGAGACCCTGTTTTGAGCTGTCACCAGAACAGAAAGTCTTCCAATGGGGACATCAGCCCCAAAAGTCAACTGTCTAAAGCCAGCCATAGGCGGGTCGAATTTCAGCCTGTTCGATCTCGGCCAAAATTCGAACCATGTATGAGCAGCAGTGGCGGAATTTCCAGGGTCGCAACAGTCGCAGCTGCGACTGGGCCCGGCATTCAGCCACTGTGGGGGGGGCCCAGCGGGGTTGATCTTCACACACGACTCTGAGCAGAGATCGTGTGTCATAGATTAATAGCACAGAGAGACACCGGCGGCATTAATGTTCTATTTGTCGGTCCTCTCTGGCACAGATGAGAGAAGACACACAGCTGATCTCACTGCTCCCCCTTCTCCCCCCTCCCCTCTCCTGTGTGCTCTGCGGGCACTCAAGTGTGAAGCTAAGGAGCTCACATTTCCCGTGGAGCACAGAGGAGAGGGGAGGGGGGAGAAGGGGGAGCAGTGAGATCAGCTGTGTGTCCTCCTCTCTCATCTCTGCCAGAGAGGACCGACAAATAGAACATTAATGCCGCGGTGTCTCTCTGTGCTATTAATCTATGACACACGATCTCCGCTTAGAGCTGTGCTGTCCTGAGAAGGCAGACAGCACTGATAGAAATTAATAGCAAGGACTGATGAGCACTAATAGAAGGCACTGATGAGCACTGATAGAAGGCACTGATGAGCACTGATAGAAGGCACTGATGAGCACTGATAGAAGGCACTGATGAGCACTGATGGGCACTGATGAGCACTAATAGAAGGCACTGATGAGCACTGATAGAAGGCTCTGATGGGCACTGATGAGCACTGATATAAGGCACTGATGAGCACTGATGAGCACTAATAGAAGGCACTGATGAGCACTGATGAGCACTAATAGAAGGCACTGATGAGCACTAATAGAAGGCACTGATGAGCACTGATAGACGGCACTGATGATCACTGATAGAAGGCACTGATGAGCACTGATAGAAGGCACTGATGAGCACTGATAGAAGGCACTGATAGAAGGCACTGATGAGCACTAATAGAAGGCACTGTTGAGCACTAATAGAAGGCACTGATGAGCACTGATAGACGGCACTGATGAGCACTGATAGAAGGCACTGATAGAAGGCACTGATAGAAGGCACTGATGAGCACTAATAGAAGGCACCGATGAGCACTAATAGAAGGCACTGATGAGCACTAATAGAAGGCACTGATGAGCACTGATAGACGGCACTGATGAGCACTGATAGAAGGCACCGATGAGCACTGATGAGCACTGATAGAAGGCACTGATGAGCACTGATAAACGGCACTGATGAGCACTGATAGAAGGCACTGATGAGCACTGATAGAAAGCACTGATGGGCACTGATAGAAGGCACTGATGGACACTGATAGAAGGCACTGATGGGCACTGATAGAAGGCACTGATGGGCACTGATAGAAGGCACTGATGAGCACTGATAGGCCACATTGATGAGCACTGATAGGCAGCACTGATAGGAGGCACTAATGTGCACTGAAAGGCTGCACTGATAGGTGGCACTGATAGGTGGTACTGAGGAACACTGATAGGCAGAACTCAGGCAGTATTGATGGGCTTTGATGGACAGAATTGAAGAGTACTGATAGGTGGCACTGATGGACGCAGTTAGGTGGCATTAATGAGCACTGATAGGTGGTGCTGATAGGCAGAATTGATGGGCACTAATAGGCAGCTTTAATGAGCACTGATAGGTAACACTTGTAGGTGGAAGTGATGGGCACTGATAGGCGGCACTGATGTTTGGGGCACTGATTATCAGTGTAAACAATTTATTGACATTCTTGACAGTTAATGGCAGTCCTTTCCTAACACAAACACAGCGTGTGAGGAAAGGGCTGTGGATAACCAGTCTGTTTACATGTGATCAGCTGATCACATGGTAAAGGGCCGATGTGATTGCGCTGGATGCATGTCCAAGGGGTCATGTGGGAAGCACTTTTGGGAGGATGTCCATGGACACCCTCCCAAAATTGGAAGCCGGGGCTCGGGTGGAAGGGGGGCCCATCATGGTTTCTTGCACCGGGGCCCTGGAGGTTCTAGTTATGCCTCTGATGAGCAGGCTGAATGTACCCAAGTTGATAGCTCAACCAACTTGAGTACAACCAGCCTGATGGATTTTATGTGGGATTATTGCTAGAGGCTATACTATTATTCTATGTGTTCTCCCGGCAGGGACAGCTTCCCCCCGCTGAGAAACCACAATGGCTCTGCGGGAGGGATTCCATCAGTCAGTGTTGATAGGGCAATCAGTGTTGATGGGGGACCCAAGCAATTTACTTTCCTGCAACCTTAGGATGCAGGAAAGAAAATCGCTCCATCTATAGCCGGCTTAAGACGGGTTTTCCCTCACTTTGCGGAGATTTCATCTCACTACCTGTTGCATCTTCAGAGCAGAAAATTAAGGGTAAAAAAAAAAAAGAAAAAGACAGGGGCTTTGAACATTCTTTATTCTATCAAATTCTCTATCAAATTCTATTTCATTTTTAATTTTGATAGGAACTGTAAAACAGCGTACACACGAGCGGAATGTCCGACAGAAAAAGTCAGACGGAAGCTTTTCATCGTCTATTCCGATCATGTGTGTGCCTCATCTGACTTTTTTTTTCAAAAATTCTGACGGACCTAGAAATAGAACATGTTCTAAATATTTCCGACGGAACCAATTCCTATCGGGAAAACCTGTATGATGTTCCGACGGACCAAAAACGACGCATGCTCTGAAGCAAGTATGAGACGGAAGCTATTGGCTACTGGCTATTGAACTTCCTCTTTCTAGTCCCGTTGTACGTGTTGTACGTCGCCGCGTTCTGGACGGTCGGACTTTGGTGTGATCGTGTGTAGGCAAGACCGCTTGAGCAGAATTCCGTCAGAGTTCCGTCGGAGAAACCTTCAGAGTTTATTCCGACGGCAAAACTGGTCGTGTGTACGCGGCATAAGATTTGCATTCTATGTTAGGGTCTGTATGGCCTTGATCTCCCAAGATTAGGTGCACCTGGATGAGGAAAGTCATTCAGAATCCCTTGTCCAGGTGGTCTTCTCTCAGCATCTATGACACTTTCCCGCTGGGCCAAGCAGTGTAGATCCAGGGCCAGACGCAACCCAAACATTGCGAATTTTAAGTACTCTTTCTCAGATCTGATGGTTGAGGGTCACTTGGCAGGAGTTGGAAACGTGTGCCCAGCGCTCCCTTTTAACAGCCTCTATGAACCTAATCTTAAACAGTCGTGTTTGGCAATCCTTTTTTTAATCACTTGCTCAAAAATAGGCTTCCTCTCTGAGCTGCGATCTGTTAAGAAAAGAACGGGGCTCTTTAACATGAAAAATCATGCACCCTGGCCGTGCCTGTATTAGGAATTCATGCAGTGGCCTCATGCCGCAGTCCCCCGGGGTTTTACTGTGAAGAAATATCAAGGCTAGCACATGTTAGACACTGTCAGAGCTCGGCAGAAGGTAATCTCACATTAACAGAATCCCCGCAGCTGGTCACTCGTTTACATTCCACTTTCTTTAAAATCCCGTAATATCATAATCAGCACAAACAAGCATATTTACACCATCCGAATTCTGCATAATAATGGCATACCGTGCCCAGCTACACTGTGGGCTTTGTGGGTCAAGTAGATATTTTTTTTTTCCCGACTCTAAGAAATCCCTGTAGGCTATAGAGTGTTGTACTTGATATGAGCACTTCATACAACATGTAATTCTGGCTACTGCTGACTTAAATTGGGCATTTTGCTGTATACTGGAGCTGTCTATACAAAGGGATGGAAAATGTAAAAAAAAAATGTGTTTCTGTTGCTTTTTTTCCTTCTTGTGCGGTGACAATGGCTAAAAGGATTCTGCGCCCATAGAAAAATGGAAGGTTGGTGGTAGGTTTTTGATTAAGGAACATTCTTTTTGTGTTACTGTTTGTTGACTATTTAACTTTTATTAAGCTTTTTTTTTGTAGGTTGCCTTTTATTTCCTATAAGGGATTATGTACAATAACATGTTTTTTTGACAGAATTGCTTTTTTACCCCTTCAATAGGATTGCAAAAGCAGCTTATAGCAGCTTGATGTAGCTTGGAAGGCCATTAAGGGGTCCTAAGTGTTGCCTTATGAGTTTATGTGAAATCTCTATTAATAGTTGTAAAATAATTGTAATTATGAATATACTTCATTTAGATTTGTATCTATGTAGGTGTGTAACATAGCTTCCCAGAAGGCCCTGTTATACAGACGATTCGGTGCCTAAGCTTGTGTATCTAAACAATGGGACCCAAACCTCTTTGTTCTACAAATATTCAATTCAAAGGATCCCGCGTTTAGATATGCAATGAAGGTGGCCAGCCCGTCATCAATACTTAACTTCCCTGGAAAGGCCAAGTTAAATCTCCCGCTCAAAATAGTCTGTGCCAAGGATTTGCATTAAAGGGGGCTGACTTATGCCAAGTATAGAGATTGGAGATGTAGCCAATCCCTAACCAGGAATAGGGAGGCCCACCAATCAGAGTCACGCCATGCCAACCAATGAGGCACTGGCCTGTAATGATATAAAAAAGAAAGAAGGAGGGCGCACCAACCTAGTGCATTACCACTGGTAAACTTTAGTAATAATAGTAATAGTAATAATAGTAATAAAATAAAGTTTAAACTGTTTCCCCAAAAATAAGACCTAGCGTGATTGTCAGTGATGGCTGCAATATAAGCCCTACCCCCCAAATAAGCCCTAGTTAAAGTCCTTGTAGGTCTTATTTTCAGGGTAGGGCTTATTTTCAGGGAAACAGGGTAGGGCTTATTTGGGGGGTAGGGCTTATATTGCAGCCATCACGACAATCACGCTAGGTCTTATTTTCTGGGAAACAGGGTACCAGTGGTAATGCACTAGGTTGGTGCGCCCTCCTTCTTTCTTTTTTGTTTCTTTCTAGCTTGAATACCCATTGTTCAAAGGAGACGTTAGGCATTACCTTATTTAGGTGGTCGCACCACATGTTCGGTTCCTGGACACCTGAGCACAGGAGAGATTTCTACTGTTTTTGCTGTAATGATATAGACAGACTAGATGGGAGGGAAGAGCACACACTCTATGGTAGAGCAGTCACCAGAATGGAACCTTGGTGGGCAGTAGCATGGGAATGGTAACTATGGGAAATCTCTCTTGTACTTGTATCTAAATGCTTGTCTTATGACTTTTCTGTCCTGTTGTTTTGTAGATTAATGTTTGGAGTATTATACTCTGTATTCCTTCATATAATCTGTGATTTTTACCCTTTTCCTATACAATAGATAGATTTCTGTGTATTAAGTTTAGGCCTCCTTACAATATACCAATACATTTTTGTTATTGTGTTAACGCTTTCACTCATGGTCAAAGAACTCTCATTAACCCCAAATCGTATTTGAGAGATATTAAATCTCAAATATAACTTATGGGTAACATAAGTAAGCACCACAAAAGCATCTCAAACTGATTCTAAAGGCAACTTGAATGTACTTGAAAGCATGTTGTATTTTTCCACCTACACAAGTCCTATAAGAGGTAGGCCTGGCAAAAAATGGGGATAGCAAGTAGTAATGCTGAGAACTCCAAAGGAAGCTGGGAGATGTAAAAAGTCATAATATATCATCATTTTTAGGACCACCCACCGGGTTACATAGCAAATTGTCCCTAACATAAAAGGGACACTTAGTTGTGTTTGTCCCCCAGGCCAATGGTTCCCAGTTTTCCCTTATCCATGAGATACTTTTTTTAAACAGTTTAAAAGTCAGCACATATAGGATAGGAGCTCCATTTTCCATATTGTTTAGGGAGTACTGCAGAATAGTGATGAGCTGAACATACCTGATTTTGGCAGGTTCGGTGAACATTACTAACGTTTGGAAACCCATAGAAGATAATAGATGCTGAATGTTAAAAAAAAAAAAAAAATGAATAGCCATTTTCTAATCTAACAGGCAAGGGGTTGTCAAGCAAATTGCATGGGGGGCTTGGAACTGCCCAGGGGGACATGCACCAAAAAAAAAAAAAAAAAGTTTAAATTCTGTTTGGCTGGGAACAGTGATTTTAGTAATGCTTATGTAGCACCCTCTAGCTGGGTGCTAGTGTAAATAGGTTTTTTCTGCTAGTGTAGGTAAACTTGGCTTGGCTGGCAGCCAAGCCTGTGTTGAATCTGGGTCAGGGTTGAGTGACTCAAGGAGGCTGGATGACTCATCAGGCAGCAACTCTGGTACCTCCCCCTACTTGCTGGAACTTTGGAGAAGCTTCCAGAAGAATGAATGGGAGGTTAGGAGGCGCTGCCTGGAGTGTTTTGAAGGGCCCCAGGCAATCCCCAGCACGTTGGCTGTCAGGGAGTGGGCACCTCCTAAATACTGGAGGAGGAAGTCGTGTGGAAGCTGGAGATGGAGTGCTTAGGTGTTGTCAGTGGCCCTTGAGGGCTCCCCCTAGTCTGGGGAGGGTGACCTTGGGCCTAGGGCTCAGGTACTGGAGGAATCCTCTTACAACACACGGAGGAGTCCTGTCCTGGCTGCACGGGAGCAGGTGTGAGGACAGCAGGAGAGAGTCAGTAAGTCCAGAGGATCTCCAGAAGACTAGTGAGAGAGGTAGCTGCAGCCAGGTGAGTTAGCAGTGCCTGAAGAGGTGGTTCTGGGATCAGTAGCCACAAGGATTTAGCTGGACACTGGACTTTTCTCTACACACCAAAAGGGCCAGCGGCCCCTGCCTGTAAAGGGCTTTTGCTTATCTGTTTGAGTGATTTTTGCCAGATTTACTAAATTGTGCAGTTAGGTCTGTGTTTCCTGCAAGCAAGTGAGTGCTGAAGGAAGAGGAGTGTACATAGCTGTACATAGGAAAAGTTATCCCTGAAGTTTCTGAAGTCAAGTGGGCATCCCATAATTTCCCCAATCCATATCTAAGTTTTAACCCTCAATAAATATAAAAAATCTAAGTGCTGGACTATTTACTGACTCTAAAGCCTCGTACACACGATCGGATTGTTGGCCAACAAAACCATAGATTTTTGTCCGAAGGGTGTTGGCTCAAACTTGTCTTGCATACACACGGCCACACAATTGTTGGCCAACAAATACGAACGTAGTGACGTAATACGTTGTTTTTCAGCTCTTTAGCGCCACCCTTTGGGCTCCTTCTGCTAATTTTGTGTTAGTAGAAGTTTGGTGAGTGTTGATTCGTGCTTTTCATTTCGCACTTTTCATTTCGCACTTTTCAGTTCACTCTTTTGAGTTTGTTTCCGTTCGTCAACCAGCCATGTTGCGGAATCGGAGGAGATAACGTGTTATTTATTATTGGCCTTGGAGTTATTGCTTTGACATAATTTTTTTGGTTGAATAATGATTTGATTTGGTATATTTTCTATATTTTTGGATGCATAGAATGCACTTTTTGGTTAAGTTCTATTGGCAGATAACATGTCTAATTTTATTTGTGTTCTCTTTTTAATGCACAATAAAAAAAATTGTGGAGAGTAATACTTGGCTCTGTGTTTTACTTCAAATGACAGTTTGGGAGTAGGCAGTTACATTTTAAAAAATACAATGTAAAATTGACAAGGGACACCAACATAGTTGTATCTTTGATCCTAAAAACAACAGGATAATGGTGTTGTGGTAACTTTCCCAAAAAAAAAAAAAAAAAAGCATAATAATATTATTCTTGATATCACTAGAAAAAAAAAGCCTTTGAAAATTCGATTACAATAACTCCATCAGAATCACCGGCAAAGCAGCTTCATTATTATCCCATTAAAGAAGAGAATTGTGAGCTGCATTTCGAGATTTCATAATTTGACACGTCACAAATGTTAATTCTCCATTACAAACGCTAGTTTACAAGACCGACCGCTTCTGGCTCATCCTTGCTTCCGAGCATGCGTGTTTGTAACTTTGGACTTTTGTCCGACGGACTTGTGTACACACACTTGGAAAATCCGACAACACACATTTGTCAGCGGAAAATTTTAAAACCTGCTAGCCAACATTTGTCCGCGGAAAATCCGTCAACAATTGTCCGATGGAGCGTACACACGGTCGGATTTCCCACCAACAGCCTGTCATCACACATTTCCCGTCAGAAAGTCCGATTGTGTGTACGCAGCTTTAGTGTGCCTGTGAAAATTTGGTATGCCTGGCTGTACAGGGTGGGGGATCCCTATTCACCAGTGGCTCCTAAGTGTTGTGCGCTCATTTAAGTGAAACAATAAAAATACAAAGTCAGGGGATGCCCTGACCCTGCCCGTGAAGTGGCAGATCTGGGCGATGTATACAAGAAACTACAGAAAACGGACATTTACATGACATTAAAAAAAGTGTTTAAATTGACAGCAAAATGACAGCTCCTGGCCACTTCGTTCTGTCTGTAAACAAAGCAGACAGGGATTCCATTTATATATATCAGGTGCTTATCTAATGGTCTGTGGGGGACACCCACAGACCTTTGAATCTGATATACAATTTTGGGGGTACTTTGTGTAATTTTTTGTTTATTTTTAATTTCCCCCTTAAAATTCATTCCAGATGTATAGGGTCTAGTTTGATTTATGGGAGAACCCCCATGCCCATTTTTTTTAACTATCCCCAGCTCTTTTAATTACATGGCCAAGAATGTCTAGTCATGTAAGTAAACAGGACCTATGATTTCACTGAATGTTAAGGACTTTGTGGTGCCTATACCCACTGGTGTCCTTAACAACCATTGACAGCGTGAAGTTGTATGACACCAAAAAAGCCAAAGTTGGGTCTGGACTTTGTTCAAACCACACCTTAATCTAATCCCTACTGCAGAGAATTGAATAAATAGCCATGAATGGCCTGGTTTTTCAAAGGGGCAACTTTTCCTTGTCTACTTATTGTAGGCAGGGGCAGTCTACTTTCTCCACTACAGGTGGCACTCAACCACAGCGGCATTGCATGGGAGAGGAGGTTGAGAGGAATATGGTGGGTCTATGGTTTCCAGGGTCACTGGGGAAGTTATCCAATTGGATTATGCCACCCTGTGTAACTCTAGCAGCCATCTTGGGTCAGGTAGAGCCTATTTAATGCCCTGGCTTTCAGGCTTGGGTTAGCATTTCATGTGTAGGCAATGTAGAGTCGGGTTGCCACCTCATCCCTTTAAACCCGAACACATGAATTACACAGGTTCTGACGCTAATTTAATGCAGATAAATAAGGGACCAAGGGAGTTTAATTACCACCTTAATCAGCCACAGACTTGTGTATTTAATATGTGTTTGGGTTTAAAGGGATGAGTTGACAACCCTAGTGTAGGGACAAGTCACCTGTCTGACAGGGACAGCGATTAGCAGCAGGAAGAGGTTCCTGACAAGAAGGTAAAAGATAGGGACTTGTCATTCTGTCTGGAGACCTCCCCATTTGTGCCTGGACCGGCCATCTGAAACCTGCTCTGCTACACGTTGCTGTTACTTGCCATAAGTGTTCCCGGTTGGGTGCCTTTCCACTGGGTCTGTTGTGAATGATTGGATTCTGCAGTAATACAAGTTCTGTTCTCTACAACCGGAGACTGAGTAATTACTGCCACCGTACCACACTGCACGTCCCCACACTTATAAACCTTATACAGTAAAACCTTGGATTGTGAGCATAATTTGTTCCAGAAACATGCTTGTAATCCAAAGCACTTGCATATCAAAGCAAATTTCCCCATAAGAAATAATGGAAACTCAAATGATTCGTTCCACAACCATTTATTCAGAAGCCCTTCAGTCTATAGTCCATATAAAAAGATTATAGCAATGTGATTGGTTGTGTATCTATACAATGTCCATCGACAAATGGAAGCCTCCGCAAGGGGATTAGAAGCAAAATCCAGAAGGAGCTACAGAGTATAAAAGAGAAGAGAGGCGCCTCTAAGTGTAGCAATAAGGTTACATTTAATGAAGGTACAACATTTAGCAACTCACATGGTTGATGATTAAAAGAGGCACATCTAAGTATGCAGGCCTCTGGGGTAAAGCTGTCCACATAGACCATCCCCCACACCACCGACTCTCATCGCTGTCAGTCTGCAATCGTGACCGGGATGACTACCCTGCAGTAGAGAGATCTGAATGTGTGGCTTGAACTGCTCATGGAACGCATCGTGGGAGGGATGACGTTGATGGCGGTACGGAGGATGGTCTATGTGGACAGCTTCACCCCGGATGCCTGCATACTAAATGTGCCTCTTTTAATCATCACCCATGTGAGTTTCTAAATGTTGTACCTTCATTAAATGTAACTGTATTGCTACACTTAGAGGCGCCTCTCTTCTCTTTTATACTCAGATATGACATGACGCTACTTGTATATCAAGTCAAAGTTTATTAAAAAATTTAGCTTGTCTTGCAAAATGCTCTCAAACCAAGTTACTCTCAAACCAAGGTTTTACTGTATTTTTTACTATTAAAAAGAAAATAATGCCCGCCAATATAAACTAAACTTTTACATTTATTATTATAATTATTCAACAATGTTACAGTTTTAAAACAGGTTACGATCAGTATTACAAGAATAAGAGGTGATCCTAGCAGAGTGATCGATGCCAAAGCTGGTGAGTCTATTAGCTCCAGTGATGGATACCAAGCTCTGCCTATATGATCTCAATAGTGACTGATAATAAATGGAGACTTATGCCATGTACACACGGGCGGACTTTTCGGCATCAAAGGTTCGACGGTCTTTCCGACGGACTTTCAACGGACTTTTGACGGACTTCCGACGGACCTTCGAATGAACGGACTTGGCTACACACGATCACACCAAAGTCAGACGGATTCATAAGTGATGACGTACGACTGGACTAAAATAAGGAAGTTGATAGCCAGTAGCCAAAAGCGGCCCTAGCGTCGGTTTTCGTCCGTCGGACTAGCATACAGACGAGCGGATTTTTCGACCGGACTCGAATCTGTCGGAAAGATTTGAAACATGTTTCAAATCTAAAGTCCGTCTGATTTTCGACCGAAAAGGTCCGTCAGAAGTCCGATGAAGCCCACACATGGTCAGATTGCCCAATGGATTCGGCGGATGAGTTTGGTCGAAAAGTCCACCCGTGTGTACACGGCATTATCCTTCCCTTTCAGTCTGTAACCAGTCCTAACCTTCTGAGATGGGAAAAAGCAACACCCTTCAGCACAGAATGTTATGGTAATAGACACACCCCCGCCACACACCTAATTATGGGGGGACATGATTAAGGAGCAGAAATGATCATATAAACCAGTTGGAGTTTATTTTTTTTATTTCCTCTACTAATCCTTCATTTCAGCATTTAGAAGGATGGGTGAAAAGTTGGGCGGAATGTGAACGGTTTTGGCAGTTAAATAATATATTTATTTATACCGATTATTTCATCAGAGCTAAAACAGGGACTTTTTTGGGGGAAAGACTGAGGGACTGAGGGATTTGGTTCCAACAGAGGGGCAGTCCCTCCAAATGCGGGACAGTTGGGAGGTGTGGTGTTACTGCAAAGATGAGAAAATATTTACAATTACACAAAAAATAGTCTTCTTAAAAAGCTTCTTTTGCCGCTTTAGGGTTAATTGTTTAGTCTTATAACTGCAGCTCTGACAAACATCAATTAAGTTCCTTATCTCAAGCTTGGCTAAGTGGAAAGGAAGGAAGGAACAGCTGTGGAATGGACACATATACAGCAATATTCAGTCCACACTATTATCAGAGTTCCCTATGGCAAAAAATAAGGGAAAAAAAAGAAACGTGCTCAGTAGGTCTCTACAATACAAATATATTTCCTATGTTTTATCCCTGTAAAAACACTGCAAATACAGAAACATAACTGTTGATCCAGTGTACTTCTAACTTCATATTTGGGCTGACAATGGGGCCTCCAAACAGTTACATAGTAGGTGAGGTTGAAAAAAGTCCATCAAGTCCAACCTATGTGTGTGATTATATGTCAGTATTACATTGTATATCCCTGTATGTTGCGGTCGTTCAGGTGCTTATCTAATAGTTTTTTGAAACTATCGATGCTCCCCGCTGAGACCACCGCCTGTGGAAGGGAATTCCACATCCTTGCCACTCTTACAGTAAAGAATCCTCCTTGTAGTTTAAGGTTAAACCTCTTTTCTTCTAATTCTAATGAATTCTAGTGAATGGCCACGTGTCTTGTTAAACTTCCTTCCACAAAAAAGTTTTATCCCTATTGTGGGGACACACCAGTACGGTAATTGTAAATTGAAATCATGTCCCCTCTCAAGCGTCTCTTCTCCAGAGAGAATAAGTTCAGTGCTTGCAACCTTTCCTCATAACTAATATCCTCCAGACCCTTTATTAGCTTTGTTGCCCTTCTTTGTACTCGCTCCATTTCCAGTACATCCTTCCTGAGGACTGGTGCCCAGAACTGGACAGCATACTCCAGATGCAGCCAGACCAGAGTCTTGTAGAGCGGGAGAATTATCATTTTATCTCTGGAGTTGATCCCCTTTTTAATGCATGCCAATATTCTGTTTGCTTTGCTAGCAGCAGCTTGGCATTGCATGCCATTGCTGAGCCTATCATCTACTAGGACGCCCAGGACCTTTTCCATTGTACATTCCCCCAGAGGTTCTCCCCCCAGTGTATAGATTGCATTCATATTTTTGCCACCCAAATGCATTATTTTACATTTTTTTCTACATTGATCCTCATTTGCCATGTAGTTGCCCACCCCATTAATTTGTTCAGATCTTTTTGCAAGGTTTCCACATCCTGCAGTGAAGTTATTGCTCTGCTTAGCTTAGTATCGTCTGCAAATACAGAGATTGAACTGTTTATCCCATCCTCCAGGACGTTTATGAACAAATTAAATAGGATTGGTCCCAGCACAGAACCCTGGGGAACCCCACTACCCACCCCTGACCATTCTGAGTACTCCCGATTTATCACCACCCTCTGAACACGCCCTTGTAGACAGTTTTCAATCCAGGTACTCACCCTGTGGTCCATGCCAACGGACCTTATTTTGTACAGTAAACGTTTATGGGGAACTGTGTCAAATGCTTTTGCAAAATCCAGATACACCACGTCTACGGGCCACCTCCTGGGTTACAAAGCTCCATCTTTATTTGGAGGGGTAGTTCTCTTTTACAATGAAACTGCCCATGCATTCCAGTGCTTCCAGTCCAATAAAAAACACTGTTCAGATTTAGAGAAATAAACTTCTTTTCAATGCCATACTTGAAGGCCATGTGCAGCCCCTTCCATGCTTGTCCAAAAACTCCTAAGGTGGGTGATCGCCTAGATGCCAGGATGTTCTCGACATTTCATGCACAGGATCTAGTGTGCTCAAAACCCATGCATATGCAGTGTGTCCTCTCTCTTTGTCTCAGCATCTCCTGAGCTCAGCGTTGTGCAACGGAGTGAGAGAGAACGCACTGCACCAAAGGTATGGATTTCAAATAAGCCAGAGTGCTCATTCCCATGAACCTGGGGGTGCATGCCCAATGCCCAGTATTTCCTGGCATCTAGGAAGGATGAGAATAGGGTGTTGCTTATCTAGGAGTTCTGTGAACAGGCTTGGAAGAGGCCTTGCATGGCCTATAGTCATGACTTTGAAAATACGTTTTTTTTTTCAAAGCCTGAGCAGCTTTTTTAATGTTTTGGGGATGTAAAGGTTAACTAACCTTTTAACCTCCCTGGCGGTATGATTCTTTCTGATTTTAGGTGCTGAAAGCGGTACAATTATTTTGCAATGAAATTTGGCGTTTTATATTGTAGGTATTTAATTATTAACAATAACACACTTAAATCTGTCCAAACAAGAGTCTAGTAGATATCCCGGGTATGATAAAGTTTGAAACACAAAAACATAAATTATAATATAATAAAAAAAAAATAATAATTAAAAAAAATAAAAATAAATAGTAATAAAATAAATTTCCACACGATTCACTATCGCTCAATTCTGCAAGTGTTCTAATTTACTATCGCAGTTTTCTAGCTGGTCTAAAGCCATTTTTGACGTAAAGGGACACTTTTTGGTTGCTATGGACAATCTCCAGTTTCCAGGCAGAAAGAACAGTATATGCAATATAAAACTGCATGCAGGGCATGGACCAGAGCACTGGGGACAAATGGGATGTGAAATGATTTCATACAGTACTGTAATCTGTAAGATTACAGTACTGTATGTGTTATGATTTTTACATTTTTTTGAATTTGCCGCCAGGCTCCGCCCCCGTGCGTCGCGACGCTCGCAGGGAACGGAGCCTGGCACGGAGAGGCTTCGGAGGAGGACGGAGCCCTCGGACAGTGCGGGGGACATCGCAGGATCCCGGGGACAAGGTAAGTAAGGAGGCACCAGGATCCTGCGATGTAATCCCGAGTGTGGCTCGGGGTTACCGCTAATGGTCCTGAAATGTAACCCTGAGCCACACTCGGGAAAACCGCCAGGGAGGCTACCAACAATGCTGCTGCCCTGATTCCCAGGAATCTGCCCACACAGTGTGTGTATAGGGAAAGAGGTGCCTCCCGTGGGGTCGCTGCATGTTCTAGCATCCACACATATCACCCTGCTGGTCAGACATCCATTTTGGCACACTTTCCCAGACAACGAATAGTCTCTTGCTTGGTTTTTTTTGACCCTTCAAGAAGCATATAAAAAGGTCCTGAAGAAGCTATTTTGCGTAACGCTCAAAGGACCTTGATTAACCACTTACCGACCACTCTTTAGCAGTTTTACTGCTACAGGGCGGCCGCTGTGCGCAGGATCATGTATATATACGTGATCCTGCACTTCCGGGTAAACAAAGCAGATTGATGTTGTGACAGGAGGGAAGGCAAGGGCTAGGATTAATGTCTTCCCCTAGTAAAAGCACCTCCCACAGTTTAGAAAAACACTGGTCGGGCTCACAGTTAACCCTTGGATCACCCCTGATGTTAACCCCTTCCCAGCCAGTGTCATTCGTACAGTGACAGGGCATAGTTTTAGAACTGATCACTGTATTAGTGTCACTGGTTCCCAAAAAGTGTCAAAAGTGTCAGTTAGTGTCTGAATGTCTGCTGCAATATTGCAGTCCCATAAGTCGCTGATCGCTGCCATTAGTAGTAAAAAAATAAAAAATTTAGTTTGTAGACACTATACCTTTTGTGCAAACCAATTAATACACACTTATTTGGATTTTTTTACCATAAATATGTAGCAGAATACATATTGACCTAAACTGATGAAGAAATTGGATTTTTTAAATTTTTTTATTGGATGTGTTTTATAGCAGAACATAAAAAATATTTTTTTTTTTTTTTCAAAATTGTCATTTTTGTTGTTGTTTATAGTGCAAAAAAATTAAAAAAATCAGAGGTGATCAAATACCACCAAAAGAAAGCTCTATTTGTGAGAGAAAAGGATATTCATTTTATTTGGATACAGTGTCGCACAACTGCACAATTGTCAGTTAAAGTAACGCAGTGCCGTATCACAAAAAATGGCCTGGTCAGGAAGGGTCAAGTGGTTAACCTTCTGTAGTCTCCAGCTAAGTAGCTCGAGAGGGCAGGCAGCCCCTCCAGGTTTGGTCTCTCTCCACCAGGACAAGAACCTTACTGTTCTGGGCCCCATGCTATTTATGCACACCTCAGCCACCTGCTGGTCCGTCTCTTGACCAAGGATTGGCTGAGGCTGCATGAATATTCAGTCTTAGAAGAAATAGCTGCACACCACAGCTAATTCCAAAATCCTTTATTGGAGTTCCCAAATTGACACCACAGGTGAGGGTTTGCCATTTCCAACACACTATGTTCCAGAACTTACCACAATACAGGGGGAAATAGCTGAACCTACAACCAGCAGAACACAGAACAGCCAAAAGCAATCAAAACATGCTCCACTGGCTACAGAGAACTAAAAAAAACGAAATATACCCAATCCTGTTAGTATCCTAACTATGAGGATGCTACAAACACGGGTTGGCTTTTTACATGAGTGGATAACTGAAGTGATTATTTGGACAATTTTTGGAGTAAACACTTTCAAGTCTTGTAGTAAATCAGACTCTTTAAATCCACTGTGATTAAAAGGTGGTGAGTTTATAGGGTGGAAGCACCTAATCTTGGTCACCCAATAAAACCCATTTGCATGTTCTGCACGCCTCGTAATACTTGTACTTTCATTTAAACTCCATGTCATTTGCACTGACATAGTGAATTGGGCTACATGTGACAATTAATATCACTCACTGCTGAAATTGAGAAGAATTTTCTATTAAGCTGAAAGTATAAGATGTATAACACGCTGAAATGTATTCCACTTGCGTTCAATGTCATTACCACAGAAAAAAAAAATAATAATAAAATCGATTTACATGCAAATAGCATAGATTTTTTTCTGCATTTTCATGGACGATAATAGCATAATAAGATAAAACAAAAAAAAATCAAGTAAAGAAACCAAAAAAAACCCTCAAAACATACGTGTCTTTGTATGACTGAATAGACTTGCACTGCGTAGTTACACACCATTATGCAGCCATTGTGCGATACATGAAAATAAAACCGTAAGCTTATTGCCACCTGTCCCTGATGTCCTCTGCAGTTACATAATACAACCCCATTACAGGCTGTCTTTGGCGCTTCCTGTAATTATCTGGGAAAAACCTGGATATTCTGATGTGCAGCTATTACAGAGTGAACATAATTTGACAGCTGTCAAAGTGTCCTAGCAGACCAACCCTCTCCTGCAGAGAGCCTTGCCCATCCCAGACTAAACTGCCACTCACGTTCGCATAGTAATTTCTCCAAAATTGGTGGTGGTGGTGGGGGGGGGGGGGGTGACTTTCTGAGTTGGCTGTGGATTTTTGTGCAGCCTTCATAAACTAATTTTTTATCTGTCAGTTTGTGGATGAGTACTTTTTTTTTCTATTATTATCAAAAATTGTGAATATTGAATTCTCCTTTAAAATGACACTAAACAATATACTCATCCTCCAAAGATAATCCATACACATTCGCTACCTAATGGCCCTGTAATCTATATTTCATACACTTTCTTACTGCATTCTTTTTGCTTCCTTGTAGCGTCCTCCATGAGTTTCCAAACTCCTCCTTTTCCTCCTCACTTTTTGGTTTGGAAGGAGCAGTGCACGTTAGTTGTGGTGCTCTATGCACAATACAAATCCCATAGTCTATAGTCCATCCTGGGAGCGAGCAATTCAGGGTGGTTACGTTCACGATGGAGAATGAGCATAGCCACCCTCTAACACAAAGCCGGCCGCTGCTGCTGTCCAGGGAAGGAGAGGCAGAGCCACAAATGGACTGTGTGGGGGGCTGAGACTGACTGCTTCTGAGGTCCTGAATACGTGAAGCCAATTGACAAGCTGTTAATGATATCCTGCAAGAACTGTAACCGTGCTAACCAAGAAAGTCAGTTAGTCATAATCTGATTTCCATGTAATCTATTGCAACCAAATTGCAAAGAGTTCACTTGTGGAGTGGTGGGTTACCATGACCATGAGAATCGAGGACTCTGGACCCTTTTGAGTATCTGTGTTAACACTACCCACTTGCCTACAAGTGGTGTTTGGAGGCTGTTCCGGTTGGAGTCGCTGCTTGCCACTTCAGGAGACGAAAACCCTGGCTGGGTATTAGCTACAAGAGTTCCAGCTTGTGATAACTGGTAAGTGTGCACTTTATGTGGTGGCGGATATACTTTGCATGTTGGTGTGATTTTGTTTTCTACAAGAGGAGAACTCCAAACACTCAATGTTTGTCTATTGCTTATAGCAATATTCCTAAGCACATTTTTGTTTATGTTGCTGACTCTTTTATTGGGACTCAACAACCCAAAGTGTTGACTCATACATTGTTATATTTCACCATTGTTACAATTTGTCACTTATTAGTTTTGGTTTTAGAGCACAGTTCTCTTAATATTTTGGCAAAGTGGCATATGTTGGAAAGCACAACACGTTAAGACAGTTATGGACTGTTCCATAGGAGCTGTTTCTGAAGAAAGGTGATATGTGCCCTTCAGGCACAAAGTGTCTTATGTTGGAAGGCAACATGATTTAATATCACATTTCTGGAGTTTTACTGCCTGGTTGATACAACCATGTGGCTTAAGTTGGAATTTGCAAGTTGACCCAGCAGGGTGTTCGAAACAAAGAGTCATAATTGGGTATTAGTATCCTAGGATATTCTCGCCTAGGCCTCCTGATGTGAGGTATGGGGTAGAAGAGCTACAGATAAGACCTCCTGGAGAGGTGCGAATACAAATGTCCTGAGTTACAGAACATCAAATGCCAGCTGTCACTGAAGGATGACCCGGGTCAAATAACGGTGATACATGGACGAATGCTGCCCCTAGTGTACACTACAGCATGTTTCGTTGAGGATGGGCAGAATAAGAGGTTAGGAAGGACTGCCTCTTATGGATTTTTCATTGGATAGATAGGCGGACAATGGGTGTTTGTGTGGGTGGTGTCTGAGAGGGCTTTAAAAAGTAATGATCAGCCTAAAGTTCTTCCTCTTTGCTCTTGCCTCTTGCCCATTGAGCCCAGCCAAGATACCGAACACCGAGGATGCCCTGATGTAAAGTATAATTCTATGTTCTTTTGTTTTATATGCTCTATAACATCCTTTTTAGTGTTTTATGTTAGCATTCCAACTTTATTGGGAAATAAATGAGGTCCTTCATTATTTAAGCAGTGTGTTTATTTTTATAGCTAACCTTGTTATTCTACCATCACCATTAACTTTATCAGAGCTTTGATAGACTAACTACAGGAATAGACACGTTAATACATATTTATAATAAATAGGGGGAATCTAAAACCACCCTACATTTATTTCATTATATATATATATAGATCTATATATATATATATATATATATATATATATATATATCTATATATATATATATCTATATATATATCTATATATATATAGATATATATAGATATATATATAGATATATATATATAGATATATATATAATATATCTATATATATATCTATATAGATATATATATACAGTATATATAGATATATAGATAAAATCTAGCCCTAAAACTTAGCCTCATGGTGCCCACGGAGTGCATATCTGTGACATCACTGAAATGTGTCTTCCATGGGGCCACATATGTGCATACCTCTATTTGTGCTAGAAGCACAGCGTGCTCCCATCATGGAGACCAAGCTGCCACCAACCATAACTTTAGGTACTAAAGATAGAAAGCCAGGAAGACACGTGATTGCTGTAATTGGCTATCATAATATGATACAGCCTACCCCTATGTTCTTTCTCCTCTTGAATGGAGAAAAAATATATTTTTTTGTATGTCAAAAAAAGTTGTGTAAAAAATATTAATAAAATAAGATAAAATTAAATAAGGATAAATTAGCTAGACCAGGGTTTAATCTAGGTCAATGTCGGAGGAAAGGTTATGGACAAAGGGAGGGGCCATGGTCAAAGGGCAGGGCCAGAGAGTTTTAGGTAGGATAAAAGTGATTGTAAGGGTTCGTTTTTTTTTTTTTTTAAATAACAAACATATCACACTTACCTCCACTGTGCAGCTCATTTTACACAGAGTGGCCCCGAACATCATCTTCTGGGGTCCCCCGGCGGCTCTCGTGATTCCTCCCCACATCTGATAACCCCCTAGGAGAAGCGCTCTCCGGGGGGGTTACCTTGCGTCCATAGCCGCCGAATGTATGACTCAGGCCCCGCCCCCAGCGTCATTGAATTTGATTGACAGCAGCAGGAGCAATGCTGCGCTGCTATCAATCTATCCAATCAAGAGCCGAGAACCCCGGGCAGAGGGACAGCGCATCCCCGGTGGGTCAAGTTCCAGGGCTCAGGTAAGTAAAACGGGGGGGGCTGGGGGGCCGGTCACTGCCAGCTGTTTTTTCACCTTAATGCATAGGAGGTGAAAAAAACCAAGGGTTTACAACCCCTTTAAGGCTTGGTTCACACTAGTGCTAATTGGATACGGGTTTCCCCACATCCAATTCGCATGACAGGAGATTGTGACTGGCTCTCTGTTCACATATCTGCATGGCGACTGCGGAGCGGATTGCACAGGAGCCCTGTGCGTCTTTGGCTTGTTTCAGGTCTGAATTCACGCCCTGATTTGTCCCTGAAATGGAGAACGGGGACACAATGGACCCCTGCTGTGAGCCGCAGCCGTCAGAGGTGTGAACCCAGCCTTAAAGAACTTTTCTATATAGTGTCAGTGTGCTTTAGGTAAAAAAAGAAAATGCAAAATGTGTGTTATTGTTCCTGCGGATACAAAGAACAAACACACATATTTGGTATAGATGCAATCGTCAGGAGTAGGAGAATTTGTTTTGGGTCATGGTAATGTCTGAAACTATTACTCAGCATTTAATTATGATTTTGTTTCCAGGAAAAAAAAAAAATTATAAACATTTAGCAAAGAATGACATTAGTGAGATAGGGCAGCCGCTGCCAAGAAATATTCTGCTGTCAAGTGCTTTCAAGTCCTAAAGGGCATCGAACCGGCGAAAGGAGCTAATGGATGAGGAGCACTCCGACTCCAGACGCTGGTCATGTGACCAAGCACGACGTTCCTATTAAATATGAGCCGGAATTCTGTAAACTTGCTGTGAAGAAGCCCGAGCTTCCGTAAAACACTCATTAGAGACTTGTTGACAAGGTGATACACAGCGATTTCATTAGCCAGTCATATTTCTTTTAGCAGCGAGTATATTGGAAAAGGACACATGGAGGATGAATGAACTTCCTTTCATGCCGAGCCACAGCTCACATTTTATAGGAAAACTATGCTAGGGTGGAGTAAAGGAAAAATGTCCGAGCCGCCCATGCCAGGTTGATTATTGGAGCTAAGGATCTGATTGGTTTCTGTGTCTATCTATCTATCTATCTATCTATCTATCTATCTATCTATCTATCTATCTATCTATCTATCTATCTATCTATCTATCTATCTATCTATCTATCTACCTATCCTTTCATCCAACCATTACCTTCTATCTATTTATCCTCTGCTTCCAATTATCAACATATGATCTACCATGAAATAGGTGCAATCATGATAGACTGTGAACGTGTTTCTGCGCAAACAATATACTGATGTGAAAAGAACTGCTGATTTTAAATAGAGTCCTAGCTGAAATACCTCAAATAAATGTATAAATAAACAGAATAAAAGTCCATAAAGTAACATCAAACGTGCATCAAAGTGTCTAAGGTGTAGTTAAATTCACATGAAAGCATAAACAATAGTGACTGGTGAGTGAACAAATGTTGATAGGTGATCAAGTGACTGTTCGTGGAAATGGACACCCACTCGGGGCTCACAGAACTCTCACCTCCATGGCACAATAAAAGTGCCTGTAGATTTCAAAGAATCTGTAGTTGCTTTAATCCGGTGGTGATAATATCGTCCCGGGCCTTCTCTGGGGGTGGCGTCACTTCCTTCAATGGATAGGCTCCAAAAGGTGGTGATAAAAACAAAGAAGCTCCGATAGTGTGATAAAGTTTTAAGCCAAGGGATTTATTAGGATAAAAATGGCTGCTTACATAAAGAGAAACGAAAACACGCCAAACAACAGTGAGGACAGCTTGTTAGCGATACTCGCTACGTCACTTCCGGTCCGCGCTATCGTACTTCCGGTTGCGTGCCTACGCGTTACGTCATATCACGTGACTTCTTCAGGGCACCGGATTGGCTCATGCCATAGTGATTTTATATCAATGGGACAGGAAGTGGAAATGGCTTCATTTTCTTGTAGACCAAGTAGGTAATTAAGCCGCGGCCATCTTTAAGTGGACAATGTCGTTTGGAGATTAATTAATAAAGTTTCATTCAAACGAAAAAATAAAAAAATATTAAAAAATTTGAAAATGGGTTCAAGAAAGTTACATAGTGTATAAAACCTCTTGAAGACCCAAATTAGTACTACCATCGATCCATTAGCTGATCGGTTCGTGTAATATTCCAAGTTTTTAATAAAAATGATCGTACCAAGAGATAATTAACCTTTTGAATCAGAGATTTTGATTAAAAGGAGGGAACATGTATAAATAAGTTAAAATACGTTAAAAAATGTTAAAAACTACGTTAAAAAATCTAAATTTAAAATGGGGATAAAAATTGTGGATAAAAATGACAGGTCAGATGCATAAAATATGCCCTCAAATTAAAAAATAATAAAACACACCGGAAATGAAGTATTGAGTTTACATCGATAAAAATACACAATTGCTAAAAATCACTAATGAAGCAGTTAAGATCGAATTCTACATTTAACCCTCCAGGTACTAGTGTTCTGGTTCTATGTATCCACTTTGATTCCTTCTGGCTGAGGGTTCTAATTTTATGGTCACCTCTCCAAGCCTTATTATATCTTTCTATACCCCAAAACATTAATTCTGTGGGGTCTTTATTGTGAAAAAGTGCAAAGTGTTTTGATACGTTGTGTTTCGGGCACCCTTTTATGATGTTCACTATATGTTCCTTAATCCTGGTTTTTAGTGCCCTTTTAGTCCTCCCTACATACTGTAGGTTACATGAACATTGTAACATGTAAACAACTCCCTCTGTATAGCAGTTAATAAAATCCTTGATTGGGTATGTATTTCCCGTACTTGTTGCCTTAAAATCATGTTTCTTTGTTTGAAATTTTTTGGCATGTGTGCATGCAAAGCAATATTTACAGGGATAAATCCCTTTGCCATTAAAAAAAGTGAATGTATTTTTGGGTGGAGGTTCAACCACATTCTTCACAATGATATCCCTCAAGGTCGGAGCTCGTTTATAAATAATAGATGGCTTTTCTGGTAGGATTTGTCGTAGATGTTTATCTTCCCTTAAAATGCACCAATGTTTGCGGATAATTTTTTCTATGTCTTTGAATTGGATGTTAAAATCTAAGACTAGGCTCGGTACTTCTGAAAGGCTCTGTACCTTCTTGGGTGCATGTATCAATATTTTTCTATCCATATTTTGAATCCGTTCAATCTCTTTGTTTATCTGTTCTTCTTCATAGCCTTTCTTGACAAATCTTTGTCCAATTATATTGGCCTGGGTTTCAAAATCTTCATTTTTCGTGCAGTTCCGCCTGATTCTTACCAGTTGCCCTTTTGGAATATTGTAAAGCCAGGGTTTATGGTGGCAGCTTGTTATAGGTAGATAACTATTTCTAGACACTTCCTTGAAGTGGGTTTTAGTTATTAATCGATCCTCTTCAATACTTATTTCTAGGTCTAGAAATTCTACCTTCTTCGTATCGATATATCCTGATAATATGGAATGGAAGCAGAGAAACGTTGGAGCACTTTCTGTCTAAGTTAAATAATAATGACAGAAACATACAATTGATCTGGCATATCGATACGATATCGAAACCCTGGCTTTACAATATTCCAAAAGGGCAACTGGTAAGAATCAGGCGGAACTGCACGAAAAATGAAGATTTTGAAACCCAGGCCAATATAATTGGACAAAGATTTGTCAAGAAAGGCTATGAAGAAGAACAGATAAACAAAGAGATTGAACGGATTCAAAATATGGATAGAAAAATATTGATACATGCACCCAAGAAGGTACAGAGCCTTTCAGAAGTACCGAGCCTAGTCTTAGATTTTAACATCCAATTCAAAGACATAGAAAAAATTATCCGCAAACATTGGTGCATTTTAAGGGAAGATAAACATCTACGACAAATCCTACCAGAAAAGCCATCTATTATTTATAAACGAGCTCCGACCTTGAGGGATATCATTGTGAAGAATGTGGTTGAACCTCCACCCAAAAATACATTCACTTTTTTTAATGGCAAAGGGTTTTATCCCTGTAAATATTGCTTTGCATGCACACATGCCAAAAAATTTCAAACAAAGAAACATGATTTTAAGGCAACAAGTACGGGAAATACATACCCAATCAAGGATTTTATTAACTGCTATACAGAGGGAGTTGTTTACATGTTACAATGTTCATGTAACCTACAGTATGTAGGGAGGACTAAAAGGGCACTAAAAACCAGGATTAAGGAACATATAGTGAACATCATAAAAGGGTGCCCGAAACACAACGTATCAAAACACTTTGCACTTTTTCACAATAAAGACCCCACAGAATTAATGTTTTGGGGTATAGAAAGATATAATAAGGCTTGGAGAGGTGACCATAAAATTAGAACCCTCAGCCAGAAGGAATCAAAGTGGATACATAGAACCAGAACACTAGTACCTGGAGGGTTAAATGTAGAATTCGATCTTAACTGCTTCATTAGTGATTTTTAGCAATTGTGTATTTTTATCGATGTAAACTCAATACTTCATTTCCGGTGTGTTTTATTATTTTTTAATTTGAGGGCATATTTTATGCATCTGACCTGTCATTTTTATCCACAATTTTTATCCCCATTTTAAATTTAGATTTTTTAACGTAGTTTTTAACATTTTTTAACGTATTTTAACTTATTTATACATGTTCCCTCCTTTTAATCAAAATCTCTGATTCAAAAGGTTAATTATCTCTTGGTACGATCATTTTTATTAAAAACTCGGAATATTACACGAACCGATCAGCTAATGGATCGATGGTAGTACTAATTTGGGTCTTCAAGAGGTTTTATACATTATGTAACTTTCTTGAACCCATTTTCAAATTTTTTAATATTTTTTTATTTTTTCGTTTGAATGAAACTTTATTAATTAATCTCCAAACGACATTGTCCACTTAAAGATGGCCGCGGCTTAATTACCTACTTGGTCTACAAGAAAATGAAGCCATTTCCACTTCCTGTCCCATTGATATAAAATCACTATGGCATGAGCCAATCCGGTGCCCTGAAGAAGTCACGTGATATGACGTAACGCGTAGGCACGCAACCGGAAGTACGATAGCGCGGACCGGAAGTGACGTAGCGAGTATCGCTAACAAGCTGTCCTCACTGTTGTTTGGCGTGTTTTCGTTTCTCTTTATGTAAGCAGCCATTTTTATCCTAATAAATCCCTTGGCTTAAAACTTTATCACACTATCGGAGCTTCTTTGTTTTTATCACCACCTTTTGGAGCCTATCCATTGAAGGAAGTGACGCCACCCCCAGAGAAGGCCCGGGACGATATTATCACCACCGGATTAAAGCAACTACAGATTCTTTGAAATCTACAGGCACTTTTATTGTGCCATGGAGGTGAGAGTTCTGTGAGCCCCGAGTGGGTGTCCATTTCCACGAACAGTCACTTGATCACCTATCAACATTTGTTCACTCACCAGTCACTATTGTTTATGCTTTCATGTGAATTTAACTACACCTTAGACACTTTGATGCACGTTTGATGTTACTTTATGGACTTTTATTCTGTTTATTTATACATTTATTTGAGGTATTTCAGCTAGGACTCTATTTAAAATCAGCAGTTCTTTTCACATCAGTATATTGTTTGCGCAGAAACACGTTCACAGTCTATCATGATTGCACCTATTTCAGTTTATGTGTAGTGAGGGGTGTTCACTATTTGTTTTTGCAGCATCATTAAGAAGCACCGTTACAGTAATAGTAGCGCAGAAGTTTTTTCTTTAGTTTGAATTTATATGATCTACCATGTTTCTCTCTCTCTATATATATATTCTATCTATTTTTCTTTCTATATATCTACTGTATGTCTCTATCCTTTCATCCAGCCATTATCTTCCACCTATTCGTTCTTCACTTCCATTCATCATATTATCTACTATATCATCTATCTATCTATCTATCTATCTATCTATCTATCTATCTATCTATCTATCTATCTATCTATCTATCTATCTATCTATCTATCTATCTATCTATCTATCTATCTATCTATCTATCTAGCTATCTATCTATCTATCTATCTATCTATCTATCTATATCTATCTATCTATCTATCTATCATTTGTATTTATAATTTTTCTTTCTCCCTCTCTCTCCCCCCTCTCTATATTTCCTTTAATTAATTATCTGTCTATTCATTTCATCTATGTATGTATCTATCTATAAATCTATCCACCCTTAGCGTTCTCTCTATTCATTCAGTATCAATATATTTGTCTATTAAAGTGGTTGTAAACCCTTTACTACCACTTTTACCTAAAGGTAAGCCTATAATAGGCTTGCACCAATTAGGAGATATTCACTATATCCACATGTGCCGCGAGCATGCGCGGGAGTGACGTCATTGCGGCTCTAGCCAATCACTGCGCCGGAGATCCGCGAACCCTGAAATAACTCTGGGAGACATGCAGTGTATGGGAACTGCTGCAACAGCTTCGATCTAAGATAAGTATTTCATACTAGCTCATTATGCCTTTATCTTGCAGGTTGTTTTTTTTTTTTTTTGAGAGTTTACAACCACTTTAATTGTACATATCCTTCTTGAATCTATCTATCTATCTATCTATCTATCTATCTATCTATCTATCTATCTATCTATCTATCTATCTATCTATCTATCTATCTATCTATCTATCTATCTATCTATCTCTCTATCTATCTCTCTATCTATCATTATTATTATACATTATTATTATTATTATAAAACAAAATTAAAATAGTGCAACTGCATTAAACTGTCTTCTAATTGGATGTTAAATATATAGAAAATGCCAACATGAATTTAAAAATGCTAGTTTTCTGGCTGCCTCTGGCTTCGAAATTTTCAAAGTCACTGCCTTGCAATAGGTGTGCAGATCAAACATGTCAGCGTGGAGTCACAAGTCCTGATCTGCATACTTAGTAATTCAGAAACGGAATCCAGAGGATCACCATGACAGCCAAGCAGCTGAATGAAGTGGTCAGCTTAGTTTGTTTAGTAGGTGCGATCATTAGTTTCAAATATCTTCTTTTTTTTTTTTCCAGCAGGGATGAAACATGTTTAGAAGCCCAACCTGATGCAAAGTGGACTTTCAATACCACGGATCAGTATCCATGTTTAGCCCAATGGTGAATAATTAAATAGAAAAAAATCGATGTAAATGTTTCATAAAACCTCAGGTCAAGCAGCATGACTGTCACCATGATAATCAATGGGCTTTGTTTAACCCGTGTCCGGCAACAGCTGTCACCGGGGCAGCTGTCAATGGGATCATACAAAGACATTCCCAATAAAATACTTATCATGTGATGGTGTGTGTGTTTCCACTGCTGGGGCCACGTCTGCTAAGCGCTGCTACTCTGCTCTAGACTTTGCAGCATGTACAATCTTATATCAAGCAAGTATGTTTCAAGGATCTACCTGTAGGAAGGAAGTCTACTGAAAAGGATTCTTGCATGAAAAATAGATGTAATCCTTAACTAGATGATATTAAGTTTACTAAAACACTGTGGGGTTGATTTACTAAGGGCAAATAGACTGTGCACTTTGCAAGTGCAGTTTCTCCAAAGCTTAGTAAATGAGCAGCAGCTCTGCTGACTTCCATCATCCAATCATGTGCGAGCAAACATTTTTTTTTCCTGTCGCATCATGGCAGCATACACTTTGGGTTGTGACTCCGCCCCCACAACCTGATAGGACTACATAGCTATAAATTGTAGAGATGGCCCTCGCCCAGTATTCTCTTTTTTTTCCTCACCTGAAGGACTGAACATATCAGAAGCACCCCCTTACCGAATTCGCCCCAGCCAGGTTCTAGCCTCTCCTGGGTGGAAGTCCTTACCTGTACAGCCTCTAAACGAGCTAGATGGAAGGAACCCCGCTCTGGTGATCTCGGGGGTATGTTGCGGCTTCAGTATAAGCCTTAAACAGGCTTAGTTGTTGTGCAGCGGTCTCCATAAACACCTTCTTTCATTTTTTGTTTCACCTCTCCTTTGCTGGGCTCTGTGGTCCCTCTGTGTCTCCCTACAGGCTTCCCGAGCGTCTCGGCGCTTCCGCACATGCGCAGTACGCACCCTCAGGGCGCCTTTCGATTTTGCCAGTTTCCAAGATGGCGCCGAGCGCCTCGCGCCGCTACTGCGCATGCGCGAGCGGGTCGTGACCTCGGCGGCCATGGCGGCAATTTTAAAAAGCCCTGTGTGTCATTTTCAGCTCTCCTTGCTTCCTGGAAGACTTCTGACTGCTGTATTTCGTTTTGCTGCATCCCTAAAGTACCCCTCCTCTGGGTAAGTGTCTATTACTTATGCACTGTCTTTTTGGGGCCTGTTTGCATGCTCTTACCTTCCTGTACCCTTCTCAGGTGCTCACCTTCCTCTCCTATGGAGGCCGCTGCCCCAGTAGATCACCACCAGCCTAATAGGTAAGGGGGGGGGGGGATCCCAGTGGTAAGTAGAGAAGATTGAAAAAGAGAGCAGGACCGTACTAATGCTGCCTAATTGGTCAGCCCTGTCAGATCCGCAAGATCATTCAAGTCAGGACGAAGAGAGTCTTCGCACAGGAGAAGCCGCTCCGGCCATAGTCGCAGCCGCTCACGTGGAAGAAGTCGCTCAGGCCACAAGGGGAGTCGTAGACGGAGTCGATCCCACTCAAGACGTAGCCGTTCCTACCACAGAAGATCCCCTACACGAAGACACCAATCTTCTGCGCACCCTTCCCGCCCAGCCGGGAATGCTTGCTGGGTATGCGGGGCCACGGCCCTCCCAGACAAACTGGCCTGTCGCAAGTGCATGGATGAAGCTACCAGGGAGAAGGAGCCGGATTCCATAGAACCCACTGGAGTCTCTACTCCCCAAGTCTCAACTCCTGATGTAGAGTTTACGGCCTATAGCGCCTCACCTACCAATCCCAGTACATCAAGAGAGCAGGAACTCCCGTCGGATGATGAGGAGCTGGAAGCATCAGCTGGCTTTGATTTTGCGCTCATAGAACCGTTCGTCAGATCGGTTAAGGAAGCAATAAACTGGGAGGAGCCTGAGGAGATACAGCCAAAACAGAGGAAGTATTTCCCAAACCTCAAAAAAGTGCCGGAGGCTTTCCCATTCATCGATGAGTTAGATGAACTGATTAAGGAGGAGTGGCAGAATCCAGAAAAGAAATTCAGTCTGTCCAACAGGCTCACCAAATTGTACCCACTCAAGGAACCCAAAGTGTCCCCTTTGGTTTCTCCTCCAGTAGTGGATGCATCTTTGATGCGTCTAGCTAGGCACGTGACGCTACCCATTGAAGATGCAGTGACGTTCAGAGACGTGCTTGACAGGAAGGTGGATACAGACCTTAAGAGAGCTTACCTGTTCGCAGGAGGTGCCTGCAGACCAGCGGTGGCATTAGCAGTGGTTGGAAAAGCTATCTCCAGCTGGTCCTCAGCTACAGCGAGACTCGTCACTGAGGGCACTGATCAGGAGCAGATCACTAAGGCCTTACAAGAACTTAGCCTTGCGGGAGACTTCGTGGCGGAAGCCTCCGTAGATACCATAAGATCCACATCAAGGTCCATGTTAGCTACCGTAATGGCCAGAAGGGCGCTATGGCTTAAACCTTGGTCAGCTGACCCTGCCTCGAAATCTAACTGGTGCAGGATTCCGTATGACGGGGTGAACCTCTTCGGGACAAAGCTGGATACTGCAATCTCTAAAGTGACAGGCGGGAAGTCGGGTCTCATACCATCGGACAGAAGGCCGAAATAACAAAGGCCACCTCCCTTTAAACGTAATCTTCCGGAGAGGTACAGGGATGCAAAATCCTATAGACCCGGGAAGGAATACAGAAGGAGCTGGAAGAACCCCCAGACGTCCTTCCTCAAATTCCAGAAGCCCAAGACCCCTGCCTCCAATGACCAGAAGTCCTTTTGAAAGTTCGCCCGTCCAACCAGCGGTAGTGGGTGCCAGACTCACAAGGTTCAAGCTGGTCTGGGCGGGAATGATAAAAGACCCATGGACGGTGTCCACTATTCATTTCGGACACAGGTGGGCATTCAGAGGTCGTCCTCCAAGGGACCAATTCTGCTCAACCAGACTTCCTCCTTCTCAAGAAAAAAGACTATCCCTAGTCCAGTATATACAGGAGCTGCTCCAAAAACAAGCAATAGTGGAGGTACCGCTATCTCAAAGAGGCAAGGGTTTCTATTCCCCACTTTTCTTAGTGAAAAAGAAATCAGGGGACTTTCGTCCAGTCTTGGATCTAAAAAATCTCAACCGGTCGATACAGATAGAAACATTCAAGATGGAAAGTCTTCAATCAATCCTCCAAGCAATAAACTTGGGAGATTGGATGCTGTCAATCGACCTCCAGGACGCATATTTACATATCCCTATCCATACCGAGTTCCAAAAGTTTCTCCGGTTTACCCTAAACCATCGGCACTTCCAATTCCGAAGCCTCCCGTTCGGGATCTCTACCGCACCCAGGACGTTTACAAAGGTCCTATTACCTGTAATAGCCCACCTGAGAGAAAAGGGGCTGAGGGTCCACCACTACCTGGACGACATCCTGCTTCTCTCAGACGGCCAGGACTCTCTCGTCCATCACCGGGAAATTCTGGTCTCCACGTTACAGTCCCTAGGGTGGCTGACAAATTGGAAGAAGAGCAACATCCATCCCACACAGAGAATGGTCTTTCTGGGGGCCGAACTGGACACGAGGGAGAACACAGTGAAACTACCGGGGGAAAAAATCCCTCCTCTAATTCAAAAGGTAAAAAGGGCAATCTCTGCTACAATGCTCCCGGCCAGGACATGTCTCAGTATCCTGGGCTCCCTAGCTTCTACCATTCCCATGGTCCAATGGGCACAATGGAATTCGAGGTCTCTCCAGATCTCCTTCCTGCGTCAGTGGAAGGGCACATCAATGTCCCAACCAATCTTTATCTCCCAGGAGGTAAAGCAATCATTGATGTGGTGGGTACGACCTCACAACTTGGGAAGATGCAGGCATATAATCACTCCCTATCAAGAAACCGTGACCTCAGATGCCAGTCTACAGGGATGGGGAGCTCACTATCAGGACCTTGCGGCTCAGGGTCATTGGCCTTTCAGGGCACAGGATACAGTGTCGAACATTCTGGAGATGAGAGCAGCGTTCCAGTCTCTCCTGGCCTTCAGTTTTCACTTGAGGGGGAAGCACGTTCTCCTAAGGATGGACAACAAGGTGGCTGTTGCCTACGTCAACAGGCAGGGGGGCACCAGAAGCAGGTCCATGTTGCAGGAGGTTCGTCCTGTTCTGGAATGGGCACAGCTGAATCTACTGGACCTAAGGGCGGTTTATGTTCCGGGAGTCCAGAACACCTTAGCCGACTCGCTGAGCAGAAATTTCCCCTCCAACAACGAATGGTCTCTGAGTCCACAAGCCTATGCTCTCATATCTCGAACCTGGGGCTCCCCAGAGATAGACCTAGCAGCAACTCCGGAGAACACAAAGTGCCAGAGATTCCTATCAAGGATACCGTTTCCTTCGGCAGAGGGGACGGACTGCCTCCAACACCCCTGGAACTTTCACCTGGGGTACATTTTCCCCCCGACGCCTCTCATAGTGAGATTCCTCCTGAGGCTCAAGAAGTCAACAGCATTGGTGGTAGCAGTGATCCCTTTCTGGCCGAGGAGGCCATGGTTTACTACCCTCATGCAGCTGAACACGGCAGAGCCTCTGCCTCTCCCATTGACGTCAGACCTACTCTCCCAGGGGCATCTTCTTCATCCGGACCCGGGGAAGCTACACTTGATGGCCTGGAGACTGAAAGGGCTAGGTACCTAGAGCAAGGCTGTTCCCAGAAGGTGGTGGATACCTTACTCCAGGCCAGGAAGTCTACTACCAACATCACGTACAGAAGAGTTTGGGAAAATTTGTCTCCTTCTCCCAACAGCAAGGTTGGGACTCGTCCTCCCCGTCGGTGTCTCAGATCTTGGAATTCCTTCAATTAGGCCTAGAAAAAGGCCTTGGGTCAAGCACCCTGAAGGTCCAGGTATCGGCCC